>DWME01009362.1:0-10972 GCA_018244795.1 Parelbella ahira ahira | reverse complement strand
TTGGTATTTCCTAATTTAGTATTTCTAGTAGTGACTCGGAGTATGGATCAGTGCCCGGTGCTATGGCAATAGGCTGACCATCTATTTCATGGGACTTAAACGTAACTGGTGAAACGTGGGGGTGTAATAAACCCCTTTGCCTCCCCCTTGGGGGATTAAAGGCGTGATGTTACGTCGTGTGAAGTGCTCTCACTATGTTATTGTTTTTAAATTAAATTATTAAAGTTTTTGAGACATCAAAATTATCGATAGCCTGGGATTTAAAATAAATATTTTTCTCAGACGTGTCTTTAACATAATTCCTAATTGCCTGACACCATACAACGCTTTAATGCTTATTGCAATTTATCTTCACAGTAGCTTATATGCCACAGTGTGAATTAGACTTTACGGCCATACGTAAGGATCAACAATCACAAGATCTTTAGCAGGACAAATGGAAAGATTGTGAGCGGTGCCTCCACAACGTGGAATATAATAAGTATTTGCGTGACCACTCACGTAGTAAAAGTAAAGGGCGAGGTCGGCTGTATGCATTATGTATTATCTTTAGCCAGAATAACTATTTATAAGGTAACTCTAGTCATGTTTCGCAGCGGCCTCACCAGAGGAAACCCACGTATCATAACGAGCCAGGACGAGAGCTCCACTCTGCAAGGTCAACCTTTTCGTTCGTTTTTTTTTTTCGCGCAAATATTATACCTAAGCCTTGTACGTGATACATACAAAGGTTTTAAAAGTGAAAGTGCCAATCTGACTGTGGTACAGCCTCATACTTATTTTTAAAAGCAATTTATTTATCTCATACCTACTAAAAAAGCTTAAATTATATAGGTAGTCATTGAACTACGAATAGAGTACTGCTTACTATTTTTACTTTAAATAACAGTCAATATTCTAAGAATAAAGTAGAATAATAGGTACAAACAAATGAGATACAGGTTAAAAATAATTTGATTTTAATAATTATGTGGATAAAAGGGTAGTAAACAGATACAAAATGTATCCGTATAAAATAAACAAATATAGGCTCATACTGGGCCTACGTCTCAATTGATCCTTTGATGGGACTTATGCAAATCTTGGTAAATTTCATCGCAAACAAAAATAATGTTATACGTGTACGCCACACACGATGGAAATCCATAACCGATTGTAACTTGTATTCAAATTCAAAATTACGGGCTTGTAGTTCTAACACGACCCTAAAAAGTGCTAACAGTTAAGATTCATAGCTGCCAAAGTATTTATTGACTTGAAAAAAAAAACGCAAAAAAGGTATTACAATTAATATTATGATTGTGTAAGCTTTTGTATTTATGCACTGTTTACAAGAGATACTGTTTTTCTATTATTCTGCGTTTAAATCGTGAAGAATCATCTTGACACTGGTAAATTATGCATGGTCATAAATTTTTTAATTGGCACCAGCTGACACCTGCGACTTTGTCTCTACTGCTTGTGATATAACCAGTATATTTTATGTATAGAGATATTTTTTTCTACATATAATTTCATTTATATCAATAAATTCTATGTCACAAAAATAACTGGAATATGTAACAGAAGACTAGTCGAACACCACTAACAGTTACATAAGGTAATGTTGAAGCTGTACAATATAATTACAAGCTGTGGGAAAAAATTATATAAATAAGTAAAGCTTGAGATGGAACTGGATATTAAATCGCTAGCAATACTAACGTAAACAATCAATGCTGGCTAAATAGCAAAAGCTGATTTATGCTTAATTATAATCAACGTTACAATGCTTTGAAGACGAACCTACTCCACGAAACATTCGGCGCGCACATGATTGAATTACATGATCAACAAATAGTTACTAAACATGTTCATACATATGTAGTTGATCGGCCATCTGGTTACTATAACACAGGCTCTGGCCAGATTGAATTTACATGCCTATATGTAGAAATGTCCAAAATATGTTCTTTGGATATTAATTTGGGCCTAAGAGCTAAGTTTTCTGACTGTAGAGCCTTAGTGCGGCAGTATAGCATTAGAAAATCCAACATCATCTCTATTATAAAGACAACGTTTCATTGCTACACGTGACAAAACAAGCGATTTTATGAAAACAAAAAAAAATGTCATTATTATTTTTATTAAGCGCAAAGTTTGGTTTTGTTTATAAAATACCGTAACATATTCCATTACCAATATCTTTGGAGTTGTATTTCTGGTGAACAATTTTCTAATACATACATATTTCACTTCCACAAACAAAAATAAGAACACCGAAATCTTGTATTAGGTTCCACTGTGGTCTTTTTGTTTTGTCATGTAAAACCTTTGCAGAGTCAGTCAAGTGTTGACCATTCCTATTTTAAATGAGTTATTAGTGTTACTCGTAACGCCATCGGATAGGTTAATAGGAGATTTCGTCGCAGATTCCGACACTTAATCTGTTAAAGGAAGAACCTAACTCCTGAGGATGAAACATCATGACATACGACATAATCATTCTAATCCCTTGAGATTTTATTACGGGCACTAAATATGTGGACCAGGGAAACACGTTGGTAAAGCTTTTATGCTATTAACATACGGCATTGTTGCATACGTAATTGCTTTGGAAACGGTTTTACCACTTATAGATATTTTTGAGATTTCCTCTATCTCTGTTATCAAGTTGACAAAGAAACACAAACCAAAAGCTCGTGCGTTTCATTCATTATGCTACTTAATACAATGAATTTTATGATATGTATTTATTTATTTCATTTTCATTAAATTATTGTATATATTAAAAAGTCCCTGTGGGTATACATATCCACGTCCAATCCCATATAAGACCAAATTAAAGTTATGTTCCAGATTATCGCTTAATAAAGTGAGAACTGTGATATGAATGAAAGATAAAATTTAAATTCGAAACAAGATATTTCTATTGTAGTCTAATGTGACAGACCTGCCGCCACATTTTTTACAATCTTCGCTTGTCAAACGGCTCGAATCTGTAGGCGGGTACCATGAAAAATTTACACGTCCGTATGTTGCATTATTCATACAGGAGTAATATTTTTTATCAACCTGTAGCACATGTTTTACAAAATTGTATACTGGCCCATATTTCATTCTCAACTCATATTGTACGCGAGGACTTGTTGACAATAAATTTATTTTAATAAATGCAGTACAACAACATAAAAAAAGTAAAGTAAATGAACTCCTGGATACGTTTCCATTACACCTTTGAATGGTTGAAGTTAATACGGTTAGTTAACATGTCAAATAATAAAATACAAGCATTGTTTCACCTACAGACGTCACTTATTAACACGATTTACTATCGAAATTCGATCGTAAATCGTAAAAAAATCAGTTTGAGCGTTGTCTTAGTTCTAATGTCAAAGACTACGCTTATATAAATCTTTCCTCTGTGCTACTTATTGACAACAATTTTTATTATTGATATCTCATCTCTGACATTGTCAATGGGAACGTAAATAATAAATGGTTTCATTCAATTTCAAGTATTTGTAATACATATTGCACATACATTAAATATTAAATACAAAACAATATTAATGTATATTATCAATTTGACCACAGACTTTAACCATAAACGAAAGAGTTGACATTTTGTGACACTACAGTCAAATAATATTAATCAGTTGTCAGACTTTAACTACATACCTACATGAGAGGATAAGTGCCAAATATTTAAATCTATAATAATTATAAGTTGGGAAAATCACAATTTATGAAACTTTGCATGTTTAATAAGACGTAGATCCCCTTGTTTATACCAAAGTGTTTTATTTGTATATTAGTTTCTTTGATGCACATTGGCTAATATGGGTTAGTTTTTGGCATACTTATTCGTCCCCGAAAACACTGTAATAAAATAGTGTTCCAATGCAAAGATTACTTTACATAGCTCACATAATTAATTTTATCGATAAGATAGACTTGCCTAAAATGACTAAGTTTTTACAATAACCTCTTTTTGCATTGAACCCGTCCGTACACGCCTGTATAGTGTGGTATCAATGTGTGGATGCAGTAGTGTGCGTTGCGTTTTTGTGGTCAATTTAATATACTTTCATTGATTATTTTTTTTATACATTATTAGCATCCTGCTTCTCTTTATGAACTATAAGTGTGCCAAATTTGATACTCCTCCGTCCGCGCAATTTTCGTAAAAAGGGTGCATAGTTTTTCCTTCACGTATTAATGTATAGATTTTGTCATCTTTTCAAGTTTATAATAATTACAAATCCTCTATAGGAGAGCCCTCGAATTTCTTCATGTTTTAATGCGTTTCTTTGTTGGTTGAGATTGACACAACGCCACTGGGTAAAAAAAGTTTGTCTCTGTACATTCAATTGTTATTTTAACTGTTACGAGATATGAAAAAAACATAACATCAAACAGTGACCCTCGGTTATGAGTCCGAATACTGGAAATTCCTGAATAATAACGGTCTTTCCGTTATTATCAGTCACGCCATTGAACTCTGTACATAATGAGGTACACACATAAGGAGATAAGAAACCCAAACGAGTAAATACGTCTCTCATATTGGTGTGCGGGTGTGTACGGGTGTATGCGCATACGTGCGCACATGTGTGTGTGTTTATGTGTTAGTGAAACGGAATCTTCTTAAGCTATCAGGGGTTATCTTCATAATTAAACATAAAACCGTAATATCGCGCCTCTAGTCCACGAATGGATAGGCAGAGGAGTGTAGTAGACTCCCACGTTTCACCAATTACGTTTAAATCTCATGGAATCGGCGGTGAACCAATTGCCATACAGCGGACACAAATGCAAACTCCGAGTCACTACTAGAAACTCTAAATTAAAAAAATCCAATAGTACCCGACCCAGGATTTGAACACAGGCCTCCCGATCGGGATTCACACTTGCAACTACGCGATCAACGAAGCAGTCATCTTCATAATTACTTTTAAAATACAGGGAATGAAAGTCATTCGACGATAAAACGACGTAATCTAAAATATGATTAACTACATAACTATGCTCCAGCATGATTTGTAAGTTTTTAAGGATTTAGTCAATTTAAGTCATTCATGATGGGAGTGAAAAAGTAAATGGTACTTCCTCTGTACAACACTGCTAAGTTCCACGGTACGCAATATTCTTCCTCATTTTGTATCAATCCTCACAATTGATCAACCCGGTGTAGTGATATTGAATCCATTCAATTTCCCAACGCAGCACCTCTGGCACACTTCACGAGACTTTATTTCAGCGGCGACCTCTATAAGCTATCTAAGGTTATCTTCGGCAATAAATTTAAAACTATTTTCTTGAAAGTGATTTAATTATGTTACCATACTTCGTTAGTAACTCGGACCGAGATGTACCGTTGGCTCTTGTTCTATGTTCTTTTAAATATCGTTTATTGCTCCACGATTGTGTCGAGAACATTATGTCGAGCAGATGTGACCAAATATTGCCGCCCAAGTACGCAACGCCACTATGGGCCGCCCCATAACTACTTCCATGTGTCATTTGTTGAACCAACCGACCCTAGCACGACACCTAGGCCACCTGCGAACTCGTTGGAAGACCTCGCGCAAAACCTGATCGCGGCGGAATCAGCGATACGAAAATACTGCCGCGACAATTTCAAAGGAGAAGTCAAGGAAGTTTACGGTAACGATCAGTACATGCTAAAGTATACAATGCGAGATGTCAAAGAAAGCGAAGTGACCGTAAAAATACAAAATAATATAATATACGTGACTGCCGAGAATCCAGGAGGCAACCGTTTCAAGGACTTGAGAATTTTGCCGAACATTCTGAAAACGGACCAGGCCGAATGGGTATTGGAAAACAATATTTTGAAAATTATGATACCGTATAGCTTTAGACGCAGTAAGGAAACTGTAGATAATTGTGGAGATATTAATAGCAATTTAATAGATGTACCTAACATGCGCAGCAATATGTACACATTGAGAGAAATGCCCGATATAAATGCATTAGGCATTTCTCAATTTCAACCAATCCCTTCATCTAGCTCCACTGTTCAACTGGAAACTTCCACAAATGACCTTACTGATGACAAGTCACCAAATCTCAACAGCGTCTATAGCGATACTTCAATCGACATAAGAGTTGGAGAAGAATGAGCTAAATAAGAAATAATTAACGCTGCGTATATAAATGTCTAAAAAAAAGTCGATTATCAGCGAAATATGAATTTAATTTAGTAAGCTTAAAAAATGATGATTACTTCTTAGGAACTATGTGTGAATTTTAAAAATGTATCAATAAACACTTTATCATTGTATTTTGTTTTTTATTCATCTGAATTGTAAGACGAGAAGATCTATCGCCAACAAATGCCAAATTGCCACTATTTTCTCAGTACCTAATCACATTGCAAAACAGCCACTGTCAATTTTATTTCTAAATTATGTCCTGCAAATTGCATTACCGGTTTTTAACCAATAGTTTCATTGTTATCAAAGCGAAGCTATTTTAATAATATGCAAATTTTGTGTAGAAATAATTTTGTACCTTACCCGTAGCCTGAAATAAGGAAGTCACCCTGAACTGAATACTCATAAGCAAGCAATTATTTGGTGGAAAAGTATTAAATTAAATTGAAAATTGGACAGTTTTTTTGGATACACATGTAGGTAACTACACCCCCCTCGTCAGAGAATATTGTAAAAAGTAAAAATATCTTATTTTTTAATTACCGTTTTCTACAAAATATACGAAGGAGTTCTGTCGAATATTGTCTTATATATTAATAGCGACATCTATTACTGTATATAGACGTTACATCAAACTAGCGTATAAGAATTATGTTTACGACCCAAAGCACTTAAATGATCCTGCAATAGATGGCGTGCTCAGAACACTTAATAAACAATGAAACGATATTATATTTACATATTGAAGCTTTATAATCTTAACATAAAACGTAATATCACTCTTGTAATATCCAAAGATGTAGGCAGAGGGGTATAGTACTTACACTCCCACGTTTCACCAGTTACGTGTACGATAGAATGTTGTGAGCCTATTGTCATGCACCGGATATAAGCCCGAACCTCTACTACAAATTTCAAGATAGAAAAATCCAATAGTATCCGAACCTGGGATCGAATGTCTCAATCAGTAATCACGTTTACGACCCCTCGACCAACGAGGCTGCCTTTGCGTTAAGAGTTTTAACAAATCTACATTTACATACGTCTTAAAAAATTTACATTATAAGGTAGCACCTTTTAATATAATCGTAAATGTATATGATAACATTGTCTGTATGCTCGAAACCCAATGACCAACCCTACAGTAATATTACATACTTAAATAATTATGTACATATTATATAGACTACTAAATATTCGGCCGGCCTACCGATCGGGAGATCCTTGGTTCAAGTCCTGGGTCGGGTGCTATTAAATTTTTCTAATTGAAATTTCTAGTAATGACTGAGTCTGAAATATTGTGCCTGATGTATAGCAATAGGCTCCGGGGACACTTATTCCATGAGACTTAAACGTTACTGATAAAACGCGGGGGTGTGCTACACTCCTCTGCCTACCCTTTCGGAGATTATAGGCGTGATGTTACGTTAAGTTTTTTATTAAATATTGGTACTCAAACAGATGTTGAAATAATGACTAAAAATTATTACAATGTGTTCGCTCTGACGAAGTATACGACGCTCATTGTGGTCTAATTTTCAATTAGGAACCTCCAAATATAATTAGGTAACAGATTTAATTACCTATTCGAGAACATTTCTAGGTATTGTTATCTAAAATTATCTAGATACATTAGTAATATAAATATCAAATAACAATGGAAATAAAAATAATAAAAAGTATAGGTTCTGTTAAAGCAGTGAAAAACGTAAATGTAAAATGCCATTAGGACTTTATTATAACTTCAGATATCACATTGTCAGTTAGATAAAACTACTCATTACTGCTACGATAACATCAGTTTGGATATCATTAACGAAAGAAAACAATAAAAACTAGATACCATTATTTACTTCACTTGACGCTTTGGTATTATTGGGACGAATTCCACTTCGTTTTTCAAATCTACAGCGTATGTTGTTGCTTCTACGCCGTAGTCGCGGCGCGGCACTTGGTTGGTCAGCAGTTCATTTTCTTTGCCCAAATCACCTCGGTCGGCACCGACATCGACGTTCTGATTAGATTCACCATTACCCGCTGACGCGTTTGGATCCATTTCCTCGCGACTATGAGGCGCTTCAGTTACAGTCTCCGTGGTGGGATTAGTCGGTTGTTCAATCAACGGGAATTCAACGGTCAATACATCATTCTCATACTTCCATTTACCAGCTTCGCTGACATAATCGGGAAGTGTTCGCATGTCCAGGTAAGAGTTTATAGCATCATCGCCTGATTTGTGAACCGCTTGAATCATCACGAGTCCTTTCTTCGCTTTCACTACTATTTCCTTCTCTTCGAAGCCCAAAAGTGTTAATGTGATTTTGTACATGTTACCTTCAATTTTCTCGCTAGAAACTGTGCTGGGGAAACGTTGTGCAAAGTCCCCGTAAATTCTGTCTATGTTCAACAACTCGCGTCGTAATTCATCCCAGAAGCCCCTAACGTCGAAGATATCGTCCTGGTAGAATCGCTGACTGAAGTCATCTTGGTGAGGGAACGGCGAAGGCGGTCCATGTCCGTGATGATGGTGGTAATGCGGCGCAGCGCTTGTAAAGGCTAAGAAGCCGAGGAGCACGAAAACTAACATCTTCGCTGTCAACAAATTCACTGCAGATCTGACGCGATGTGCCTATTTATACTCTCGGACGGCGGGTCACAGTTTATCGCACTATCTGTGCGTTCTGGACTGTGCAAACAATGTGTTCGACAGTTTTCTTAGAACGTGGCGAACTATTTAAACTAATAACGCAGAAATCGATTTTGTAACACAAGAAATATGGCACATTATTGTCCGACGTCTGTCAGGTACTGTCCCGCCATTACGTGTTTATAATGTTATGTATATTCTGTTGCCGCTATGACTAACCACCGTCTGCTTATAGAAAACAAAAAGTGTGTTAAACACATTCGCCTATATGTTTTACCTAACATTGTTCGTAACTACTAATGTGTATGATGTTTCAGCTGGCAAAAGTACGTTGATTCATGTACGTATTTAGTCATATTTTTCTTTGTTTCCATGGTCTATAGAGTAAATGAAATACTATTGCGCCGCTCGCAACACTGGTGCGTCGGCATATGAAAAAAGATATGGCTTGATAAGCAAAGCCTATCGATTTGATGTCTGTTTATCATCGACCTGTTTATTTTCCTGTTAGACACGGGTCTGGACTCATAATGAGAAGGTCTGAAGCCAAAGCCTGCTACGCTGGCCCAGTGCGTCTTTCGGGAGCATTAAAGCAAACACTAAAATGTGTAGGTTTAATTGGTCTTCTGTGCACCGTTAAAGTGAGTGAAATACGGTATTCAATACGCATATAATACGTGTAGCAGAGCTGCATACCAGGATTCGAACCTCAATCATCCGGATCGGACCATCATTTGAAGACTAACATGCGAACTAAGTCTAGACTTACTCGTATCTGCCTGTTAATGACGAATAATTATGAAAGTTTTCAGGTCACGAGATTACACAACGAATACAACTGAATGATATCCTCCCATTTGTATACAAATTGATGATTGACAGATTGACAAATAACGAAAATTTACATACATATTAAGTACAATTAATTTTTGTAATTCAATTGTATTTGTTCACCCATCGTAAGTAAACAAACAGAATTTCCCAGAAATATAATAACACAAGACAGTGTGTATCGGGAATGTATAGTTTGTTACCGCAAACTCGTCATTATTTTAAAAACAAAGAATCTTATCCGTGACTCATTACTTGTTTTTCGCATTACAATTATATTTTGAAACTTCTGGAAATTCCATATAAGCTATGAAGCTACAAATTAAACTACATACAGTAATGATTAAATACAAGTACAACTTAGAAATACATTAATATAAACGATTAAAATAAAAATCTGTTACCAAATAAATCCAAAACATGAAGAAAAAGAGATTATCTAATCGAATAGAAAATATGGAGAAAAATGTAAATCGAAAATATGAACAAAAAGGACTTTCTAAGGGCGGAAATCAATTTGGGTATGCATACATCCCCAATTGGAAAAAGGCTTATGGAGGCGTGAGCTCCCACTTTAAAAAAAAATAACATGACAGACCGTCACTGACGTTTATTTAAAAATTGAATGTGAAATTTTTACTGATCCTACATACCAATTCCATTGGGATTTGGTACGACCACTTTTTACATGGTTTTTTTTATTTAAAAAAAATTTGTACGTATATCTTGGAGTTATGCATGTTCTATTAATAGTTTACGCCTTGTTTTACGCTCAACGTTATGAATATGACTAATTGAAACAATGTTGCAAAATACTAGTTTAAATATTAATTATGCAACCTTAAAATATATGTATTTCAAATAATTCACATCTCTGCTTTAGTAGATGGCGTTGTTAAGTAACACTAAGGCAACTTTCATTCCCGGAAAACACGGAAAAAACGCATTTTGTAGAAATGAAACCTATCAAATACCTTACTCTATTTAACTGTCGGTATATACAGAATATGCAAATAAATGTGTAAAAAAAATTTATGATCGTAAAACACATTCTATGCTTCGAATTATGAGTCGTGCAAAATTTAAAATACATTTGATTTCAGTATGCAATAGAAATTGTAAATATGTTTAGGTAAGTTTGGGTTTCGGTTTCGGCCGACACCGAGAGCGAGGCCTAAAGTTGTTTCAAACTTCTCTACCTGTATCATCCACGATTAAAAATTAATTTATTTTTAGCCTAATTTAATTTTCTGTATTAATAAGCAGTGATAGCCTAGTGGTTAAGAATTCAGCCTCTCACTCCGGGGGTGCTGGGTTCAAATCCATGGCGCGC
>DWME01009361.1:0-10973 GCA_018244795.1 Parelbella ahira ahira | reverse complement strand
AACCTGACGGTGTTCCAACGCGCCACTACGCGGCGGAGCCACGGGAACGCTTGCGCACACTTCCGCGACTCCACCAGCGTTAAGATTAGGTTAGGCTAGGTGTAGGTTAAGTTAGATTCAAGTTAGGTTCATTACAGGGATTGAATCAGTGACACGTATCTCTCACTTAACAAAATTATTTTTTTTTATATACATTTTGCCTAGCAAATAGACAGACGGGCCACCTGCTGGTAAGTGGTCACCGTCGCCTATGGACACTTGCAACACCCAATTGTAGCCAATGCTTTGCCGGCTTTAAAGGGCTTTAAGCTTTAAGGCTTTTAAGCTCTTTTTGCGATGTATGTAGATTCTTAAATTGAAATATTGTTTATAGGATTGCCAAATAATTATATAGGTACAGGAGTAGACCATGAGACAACCTGAACCTCTTAGGGTTTTTCATGATATTCTTTACTGCTTGTGATGTCTGACAACCTGCACTTTGTCTGTCATCCATTCATGTGGTCGAGGGTTTGATTCTCTGATACATATTTCTCAATTATTGTTAAAAGTGAAGTGAGTTTTTTAAGTTGAAATATAACTATATAGTTCAAATGTATTAAGTTCAAATAATTTAATATATAATCTGGCTATAATGTTGAAGGAAAACATTACGTTTTGTCTTCAGAATAGGTATCGCTTTCTAGACACTGCGTGAGGACCAATATCTAACGGCGGAACTATAAAAGGTTTGATGAGGAATTTGAGACCTTTTTTTCGCATGATAAGTAAGGAATACTAAAATTTGTAAGTAATGGACTCTCACAGAATATAAAAACACGATACCTATAGCTAATGAATGGAAATCCACACCATTTCTGTTTGCCAGACATTAAAAATTAATAAAAGAATGTAATTATGCTTTAATAATAACCGCTAGTAATTCATTTCGTCTTTAATTTTCTGTTTAATCGACCGTAATTCCAAAAAAGCCTGCAACAGTGCGACAAAAAATCAATATTACCTAGAAAACCAATTTCCAATCGATATTTTAACATCAATCAATATCGGCGAGCCCGTCATAAATCGGTAATCGATATCGCGACACCACTGCGTCCAATACCGACCTTAACGAAGTACGAAAAGTGATCACACACAGCACGCTCCACCACGCCACGCACACACACAACCACACGAAATATTGCACGCAAATGAAAAAACCATGATCGCACCCGCCGCACGATTTAATAAATGAGCTTATTCACTAATGTGTCCATGGCATTAAGAATGGACATTTTTTATACGGTTATTGAATATTAAAATTCATATATAATGAAATCATTTATTCTTTTTTTACTTTCGAACAACGGTAGCCGTAAGGGAGCTTGTACACGATGATTACGGTTTCCGAGACGTACGAACGCCCAACAGATAATTATGTTTAACAGAACGCCTCAAGTAATTGCGAGTTGGTAAAAATGACACTTGCTCCAGGCTTCCTGCTGACTGTTTATTGCAAACTACGCTCTCGTCCCTGCTTTACTTCGATTATTATCTGTAATGTGTTATGTTATGTGTGAAGAGAGATATAGATATACCTATATTAGATGCACGTCAGGTTTATAAGGACACAATTCGCAAACTGTACTCTCTGCCTGCACTGTAAAGCCAGGGGTGAAGATATAATAATAATTTAATTATATTAGCATCAGAATCTATCAAGTCCCCTAGTTTAGTAATATTTCCATTCCATTTACAAGTTCTTGTTAATAGAAACGTGAGTCAATAGAATTTTTAACTTAATAAGCTTTATAATTGAAATGTAATTTTATATGTATGTAGGTACACTTTAGTTACCGTCGACACACACTGCATTTGTAAGAATAATGTATTCATTTGGTTTTTAAGACATGCAATTTCGTACTCTCATTTACGAATCAGGAAGTTTTGGTACATTTTCAACTAAATTGAAGGCTTTCTGTCCTCTTACTACTCTTCATGAAGAGTACGTGTTATTTTTATTACGTCAATGTTTCTTTGTATAATATAATTTCATATATCTGTATACAATCGTATCTTACGAGTAACATAATATAACAACATTACTGTACTTCCTCGAAAGGTTAGGCAGAGGAGTGTGTTGTAGCCGCTTTTTACTTTTTTATGACATCTATAAATGCAAACTACTTTTATTGCTAAAAATTAAAGTAACGTTTATAGACATGTTATTAATTTAATTGTTCAACATTTCACTACCCCTAATAAATTACCATAAACCCTAACCGTCTCTATGGATGAGCGGTCATAGAGCACACGACACGGGCGGCCGTAACGGACCGGAACAGCTCGGAACGAACTGAAACAGGTTAAAACGTTCCGGAAAAGATACATTAGTGATAGCAAAGGTCATCCCACCCCTCACTCACCCTGGTCTCATCAACGGTTTGTTAATATGTACAGAAACAAAGTCATCGTTCATATAAAAACAAAATTCATATTAGAAAAAAGTCAATTTAATTACCTTGTATAAAGAGGTTTTTATTACATGTGTAAATTAAAGTGAATGTTTAATAAACACACTTTAATATTGAGTATTGGTTGCCGACACGTGGCTCTGGGCAGTTCGGTCTGAGGTATCTTAAAAAACACCTCAATTTACGGTCGTGCGATTATAAGTCCTTTATTGGTAATTTTTATGGTTGAGGTACCGAAACTCAGGCCTCTAGTGTCGAGTGCCATCGGGCAACGTGTAAATCAATAGAATAAATAAATATATATAGGTATTGTTATTAAAACACAATCTGTAGGTATGTCCACGAATCTATATTTTAATATCGGTAAGTAATAAGTGCCATTGGAGAGGCATATGTCCAGCAGTGGACGGGAGTAGGCTGATAATGATGATGATGATGAAGTAACTGAAAGTTTACAATTAGATACGTACCTACTTATCAGAAACTATGAAACATGTTCTGAACGCTCTTCATCATGGAGCCAGTATACTCATCCCTATTCCATAGGACGTCGTATAACATAAATGTGAAGCGTGGAAATGCTATACATACACCTCTACCTACCCCTTCGAGGAAATTTAGGCGTGATGTTACGCGCCGTACGAGTAACGTATGGACAATAAAAATCGTCGAACCAGAACAACTGTGGCACAGGTACGTGTACCTGTTCACCCCAACAAGTGGGGGCGCAAAGGTTAAATAGTTCACCGCGCACCCCAATTTTTTATCTACCCTCGTTAATAATCCGTTGATATCCCATTTGGGACGTTGCGAAGCAAATTTTTGCAATCTCCAAATGCTATTAGTAGGGTATTAATAGTAGATAACGAAAGTACCTAACTTAAAATTTGTATCTAAAATGCACGCGACTGGCATTGAAGAGTCAGATATTTATGTTGACCGAATAGGTCAGATGCTGGCTGATGGGGTATCAGAGTCGCCAACAGCGGTGTTCTCGTATGAAGAGTGTGTTTACTTAGAAGCATGTTAGCTCTGTTACGATAGAGATATTTGGCACTCTCTGCCTACTCGGTAAAGGACGTGGCGTGATGATACAATGATAATAATGTCTTGAAATATTAAAAATATGAAACGAATATAGTCATCCTTTATATTAGCATAATTGTGCTAACAATTTCACATTAGATATGCTTAGTGACGATTAACAAACAAAAATATATACGAGAATGGAGCTCTTTGCTCATATTAATAGTTTAATATTACATCAATTATAGACTTTATTTCAAGAGCTTTATACTAGGTAAGTTCGATTATCAATCAGATATTTATATCAATTGTTATGTAATATACTATCAATGATTCATCCACGATCTTTTACTATCGTCCTTTAATCATTATAACCTTATAATGTCGATTGATAAATAATTAATAATAGTCGATATTATAGTTTTGTGTTTTAATTAGTTTCAGGATTTAGCTTCAATCTTAGAGACGCATGTTTAAGGTAGATAAATTTCATCTTAATGAAAACCTACACTTTATCATTATTTCAAGAATTCAACTTCATAATTATATTGCGACTGTCCAACGGCCATCGGTGATTACAACCGGATTCAATAGCCATCTATATAATCGATAACCAGAAACGTACATCAACCCTCTGCCGACTCGCCGATCGAGTCTCGCTCCGGTATCATTAAGATAAAATTAATTGGGCTCCACCGGTCTTCCGCGTCCCCGGTGAGATGAAAAAAGTGGGCACACGTGGTCACTACCGTTCATTTACGAACGCGAATTATGCGTAGTACGGCAGGTGGCAGGTGGCGGCGACCATGGGAACTCGGGGTTGAGGTGGGTTCCCACGGCAGCGTCATTCACCACGCCACACCTGCGCCCCTTAACGGGGATGCTACACACACGACTGCCACGCGAAGGAAAGCGCCGATTAGATGTTGCGCGCGTGTGTGCGCTCGCGCCTCGCGCGGCGCTGTGTGCGCGCGTGCGTGCACGTGGTTGTGTGCGTGCGTGCGCACGGGCAGCGCTGCTCGTACGATTTGTTTAAACAAACCTCCATACAAGGGCTGTTTACGTTTAACTCCACGTTCGCGTGAACTATCCACCGTGTGCGTCGGTTTTTGATTTATTCGACCGCGCCTTCTTGAGGCCATAAGCAATATTTATAATTATTTCACTTTCGCTTTTTCATTTCGATAAAGTCTATAATTAATTAACATTTATCAAGCTTTTAAGCGGTATTATGTCTAATAATTATATGAACGGGCGGAGAGATATGCGCTCAGATAATATTGATAGCCCGCGTCCGACAATAATCTATGCAAATTCATGTTGTGTGCATTAACATACACCCACTGCTTTGCAATGAGGACTTTTATGTACCGACAAGAGATATAATTGAGTCATTAATTATAATAGACATATCAAAAAACCAGACCATAAGATTAGATGCTGTGATAGCCTTGTGGCTTAGAATTCAGCCGCCCACGCTGGAGGTCCTAAGTTCAAGTTCTGACGCGCAACTAAAAATAAATGTCACTTATCTGCCCTCGCCTGGCAGCCAATACTCTTAACTCTTCTCATTCTTAGTAGATACGTGTGTCCGACGGTAAGAAATTAAAGGCATAACTATGATAAAAATTGAATTTGTTCCTACACATGAAATATTTATTAAAATATCTGTATGTAATTACAGATTTTGGATCCAGTTATTTAATTATCCGTGCCCACTGTATAGCAATACGGTCACCGCCTCTTCAATTATGGGACGTATCTGTCGAAACGTGGAAGTGTAATTAGGTTCTCTCGCTAGGCAGGTCAACCTCTTCGGGGATCATAGGCGTGATATTATGTTTATTTCATTTTACAAAAGTGTAAACGCTTTTTGTATCCCAATGCGCTGCCTTCATCGATCAATATTCAGGTATCGTCAGCAGAATATCAACGAAACTTACCTATAAAATAATATTTGTACAGCGTTACTAAATCTTTTGAGCACATAATAAAATATTGCAAAAGATATCTTTTATAATTGAATTAAATTCCACTTTCAATTCTTCCTTTCATATTAAACGACTAAGTCTTAACAATGATAAATTAGCTCGAATTATTAAATATTTTTTCAAAAAACGATAATAACTGTCACGCCGCGTTAAGAGCTCCTTATCTTTACAGAGTACTTGACAAATTGAAACCAGTATAATACTACTTTGGACTTGACTACGGCTGAATAAAGTAGATTAGTCACAAAGCAGAAGACTGTAAAAGTTTAATTGTATTTCAAGGTTCATTATAAATGAAGGTCGAAACTTTGGTACGCGCCAACAAATAAGACACAAAAACGGTCGCAACTAATAGTTTGAGAGCCACTGGCGAATGTTTACAAGAACCTCATAATAGGAAAGCGATTTAGACTGTCCCCCAACGGCATCCATACAAATGAGCGGCACACGTCATTGTTTATACAATGGGATATTTGGGACGCGTGGCGGTGGCCACCACTGGACATAATGAGCATTCTGTCTGGAATCTAGGTACTTAACCTAGGTTATAGCGTATGGATGTTAGGATATGTCTGAACAACTCGCCATGTTATCCCATTTGGGGTATGCAGAGACCACCGAGTGTCAAATGTTTCCATCCATATGGATGTGATGTGCTTCTAAAATCATCACTCTCTTCATACGTACATGCCCGCTGGTTTTGGAAACCTCTTACTTTTTCATGAGACAGACTGACCTAATTACGGTGTGTCTATAATACGTAACGTGGGAATACCACACTCCGCTGCCTATCCCTACGCGTAATAACGCGCGAGGCCACATGATTCGTATTATTGTGAATGCAATTACAATGTTATAAATCACAAGCCTGCACTGAATTCATACGATAAGGCACAAACGTCCAATGTACACTGCGTATTATTGATAAAACTGTCACGTGCGCTAGATAAGTGCGTACGCACGCCACGCGTACCGCCCGCCGGCATTCCAGTACGCGGGTGACATTATACATAATATTTGATTATATTATAACAGGGGCCACACCATTGTTCTTCGTATATGTCAATCATAGACACATAAATTATTCAGAAGCGTAATTCTCTTTTACCCGCCCATTTGTACAGTGGTCAGTAACCGCATTGCGAGGGTTTGAGTTTGATTCGCCTCCAAGGTAAAAATGTCTGTGATTAGCATTTGTGCTGTGTTTGATAAAATATCCATAGATATAAGTTTTCTGTGTCCCAAGATATGTCCCAATGTATGTGTAAGATATGTTGATATGTCCCAAGATATTTATTTATAGTTACTACAAAGATCATTAAATTATTAATAAATCTGATTTGACGAGACCCTCATCTCAGCACCCTTATACGTATAAATACGAGTATAAGGGTGTCAACTGATTATGGCGTACAATGAACATTTCTCAGTCCTGCCTTATTACCATAAAGCATCATATACAATAGCCGACATAATATCTTCGGACACGCACAAAAGAAATCATAAAGCACCCTGCACCCTAGCCTAGCGATGCAGCAAGACCGACGCGCGTAGTGCACGCTCCACACACACACACACACAAAGCGTATTTACACTCGACACAAACTCCATTGTATAACACAAAGCTCACTTTAATACGTTACTCTGAACACAAAGTTCCATTTGTTGTAACCCTACCCGCGGTGGGGCGGCAAAAAAAACAAGTGACGAACTTATTTTCTTTTTTCAAAAGCTAAAGGCTGCACGTGGTCGGGTTGTGGTCTAGCTTTTTTTTTCACCCTTTTAAGAAAGTATTATGGTATGTAAAACTGTCGAGAGGATCGGTTACTACAACTTTCGGCGCAGTGTATGTATATCGGGTTCACTCCGAGCCGAAGTTGGAACTAATGAGCCGTGGTTTCATTGTGAATCGCTGTATGCAATTGAACACGACAATATTCTTGATAGCCGATAAAAGTATTGATTACATTGAGAGACGCCGATCGGTCGGTGTTTTGATTTTATTGGAATGTATCAACTGGTATTTCGACTCCAATAAGATTTAGTAGTATCTCCTATCTGCCGTCTGGTTTTCTACTGTCTTAAATAATGATTTGATAACTGGTAGAACAATCTAGATCTACGATCAGATTATAAATGTGCTCGCGTTCGTTTAATTTCGGTGTGGCTGTATAAAGAGAAGGGTAAAGTAAAGTAAGAGAAGGGTGTATAATTAACGTAGAAGAAGCTCGTCAAGTCTGTAAGAATAGATATAATATATTGCAATCGTTGCTCTCTGCTAACCCAGCAAAGGTACTGACGTGATGATAATAAAGATAAAAAAGTTTTAAGTTACTCTCAATTTGCGGCTAGAGAAGTTTTACTTCAATAATTGCTTTCAGATTGCAATAATTACATCCTACATCTAGACACGAATCGATAGAACCGTTAATTTCGTCTACTTTTTTGTATCTCGTTCGCTTCTCTAAATACCTCCAGTTTTTATCTCGGCTATTAGAAGATCCAGAAGCTGGGAAACGAGTTCCATCTCGCCAAAATTATACAAATGAACGAAGTTAACAAACATGTACATCGTCCGATATAATAATATGTAATAAAAATCTTGATTCACGGAACGTGGCTTACATTTAGGCATTCATAATATTTGCTAGGTACAGTGCTCATGTACGCCATTAATGGCATGCGAAGAGTTATTAAAGTTAATTCTCATTAATTACAATATTATTAAATTTATCACAGTAATGTCAATCGTTATGTTAAACAATGTCAAATGATTATGATATTAATGTCAATAAAGTGGTCATATTTGTCAACCAATTAATGATTCATTTAATTTCCCCTTTGTTTCATATTCTATTAATTCTTTAACGGAGTTGTTTCATCGTAATACGGACTAATCTTCATTAGTGGCTGTTTCACATCTTCCGTTACAGCCAATATTTCGGATATTCACTGATAACATTGAGTATTTTGCATTAAGCTCTGAAATGGGTATCTGTAAAAGTAGGTATACAAGAAATGTATGTATATAGGTATATATAAACTTTCTCATTTGTCTGTCCTAAAATATTTATTTTTATTTACATTGTATAAACTTTTTAAGCGAGATTAATTAAATATCGGATCGGACGCGCGAATTACAATCTACCGATAACGATAACGTATCGGATGATGTACAGACGGTCTAACTTAGCTGCATATACTCGAAAAAATTTTATGGACAATTTAACCGGTCAACTTCCTTCGATGTCTTTTAAATTTCAGCAATACGAATTACAAAAACAAATATGGCAGACTGTAAAATGTTCTTTTAATGGGTGAATATTATTCTTACTGCGAACAATTTGCTCGGTTTATTTGAAACTCATTTTACCCACTGTTTTTAATACCTCATTTGTGTTTAGTGATCGAAATTAACATGCAAATCGGGGCCGGTTGTATTTTTAAAATTTTTCGCTACATCAGTAGGGTACCTAAGTGGAAATTTACTCACCGCTCATCCCTCGGAACGTGAAGTTTATCTTGTGAAACGTGGGAATACTATATCTACTCATCTGTTCACCCCTTTGGGAAAAGATAGGCGCGATGTTACGTTATTAATAAATATTTTGGTGATGTTAATTTATCAACTTAAATTTTTATCTTTTTTAATGAGATAAATACATAGACGTGTGACAGATTCTGCGAACATCTTATTGGATTGTCTTAAAATTTAGATTATCACGTAAAACATGGTTATATATTTTACTTCTCTGCCTACCCCTTCGGAGAGGTTTATTGTTTAATCTTTTAAGGTGATAAATATAGAAGAATCACGGCAGATCTGAATAGAGATATTTGGCACTGCGTGCTCTCTGCCCATCCCGTTACAGACCTGACGTAAGGATACGTATCAACGTAAGTATTTTTTTCCAATAGTTAATTATATATTTAAATTATTTACGGCAAGAAATTATTGCGCTATAAACGACTAACGAAGAATATTGAGATGTCTTTTACGGCACATTCATTTCACTTTATAACTGGACAGACTTTATGGTTTCGTTCGATTAACTTGTAAAACAAACTTACCACAGTAATTTCTAATGTAATCATTTTAATTATGTTTTTATTGCCGTAGACATGGTAAGATTTTAATGGTGTCTAGAACTTAGACTGGTAACTTTTAACTCTACACGGGCTTACCGGATATTGTCGTAATAAATAAATAATCTCTGATGATGATGGAATCTTGGACATATCCACAAACTCATATAGATTTCTATCTGATCGAAACCTAGGCAGAAGCTGTACTTACTAGGACAACGACACAGCTGATAAATAATTTACGAATACACGTAGGTAAACGCTATTTTAAATATTTTGTAATACCAAGCGAAACAGATAGAATATTAATCATTTTCATGCAAATTTTCAGTTGTTTTTAGATAATAATCATCATTATCATCATCATCATCGTCATCGTCATCATCTACTCCCTGAACTTACTCCCTACGCCTACTCCCGTCCACTGCTGGACATAGGCCTCTCCAATAGCACGCCACTAAACAGATACCTACTTATTATACGAATTCAAATTAAGTTTTATTCTTCATATATTCTTAATTTCCATTTGTACGAACGCGGGCGATTAAAATCTTAAGTCTAATTACAATTTTTAAATACCTATAAGTTCTTCATAAAACAATAAAACAAATCGAAGCCTTTATCTATAATTTCACTTTTTCACAGAACTACATATATATAATAACTTTTTACTCGAGTTGAGAGTTATTATCGAATATCGGATATTCATACGGAACAATTACCATTAATGGTTAAAACCCGCGATTAATAGTCATAAATGACCGTATGTAGACATATTTTTCAACTTAAGAATGCAAAGTTTTATCTTTTACTGTTTAATCTTTATAAATAGTGCCTTATGAGACCTTAATAGTTATTAAATGGTTATTAAGTACTAAATAGCTTCGAGATAATGCAATTTTTATTTAAATTCAGGAATAGTTATTAACACATTGAAATAAGATAATAATACCTAGGTATAACTGTGTGATTTATCTTAAGATTCAACTTAAGACATATCTTGAGATATTTGCTTTGTTAAGGAGCTTGATTAAAACCAATTGTTCTCTTTTAATTTCTTTACGTAGACATCCATTTAATTATATCAATATAATGTTATCTTCTGACATCGCTAATTATTGTCACAAACCAACTCTCCAACTGGACAGAGCCAGTGCTATGATGTGAAACGACATATATGTAACCTCTCTGAATATTTAATTTTATAGATAATTTTACATATGGCTACAGAACAGACACTCGTTATCATCCCACAAATTTTTGTTCTGGATGGATTCGTACCCGCAACCTCCATCAACTGTTACTCACTAACCAACAGACCAATGAGCCAATCATCCTATTAATGGGGTGCATGAAAGGAGCCTCCCCGAGCGACGTACCTACTGAGATTGTAGTACGTCTGGCGCACCCCGGGCAA
>DWME01009360.1:0-10974 GCA_018244795.1 Parelbella ahira ahira | reverse complement strand
AGCCTATTGGCACAATTCCAGACTCCGAGTCACTTCTAGAAATTCTAACCGGGATTTGAACACAGGACCTCTCGATCGGCAGTCGTGTTTTCAACCACTCGACCAAGGAGGCAGTCAAAAATTTTATAAAATTAAAAAAAAAGAAATTAAAAATTTATAAAGTTGAATATCAAAAACTTTATAAAATGAAGCAACCATAATTTTGCATTAAAACTTAAAATAGACCGTATACGTATAAAAGTAAATATGCCGACATTACAAAGGATTATTAATAAACAAACCATAATATCGGCATCCTGTTACATACCTACATACATATGTTCGTTTTCACGAAATCACTCCGATAGTTTGCTTTAAAGCGATAAATGTTGACAATTGGATATAGTCTGTTATGTTGCAGTATCAAAACGAAGTCAAAACATTGGATATATTCACAGAGTATGGTAACCAGTATGCCATAGATCTATACAGTTCAACTCTCAAACACACAATACCCATGTAATGATCATTCTTCTGTCTCTTAAATTATTGTTACGTACATTGCTTGATAAGAAAGTATAATATGATTTCATGCTTACGTACAATCATTTGTGAATTGCTATTGTACTCGTAACCCTCATTAAATATTCGAGTCACGATGCAGTTTTCTACCTAAATATACTTCCCAACATTAGGTTCGCTTAGCAAATGTTTTCCTATACATTGTGCCTAACAGGGCAAAACTTTTGAACCTGTGCCAAGTACATTTCGACTCTGTTTCCGTAAAGACGGTTATTCCTACGTACACAAACAACCATGCCCTAAAGTACGAGTATAACTTACATAAATACAATATTAATATTTAATCATAATCCTTTAGCCTAAAAGCAAGATAGCGAAATAGTGCTTTTGGGTGAAAATAATTTGGACATAAATCTTTAAAAGCTAGTTCATATTATCATTGTATACATTACACGATAATCTTTAAAGGAAAAACACTTTCAGAAACTGTTTATTATTATACGAGTATCTATATTTGTTAGCTCAGGTGATTGTGCGAACAGACATTATACAATTAGCGAGCTGTTGCCATCTATTAGGTATATATTCAAGCAATGCAACCTTTTCACAAACTTTGCTACTATCAATAGCCTATGAGTTATTTAAAGTTGTAGCCCACCATACTTTATATGAGTATTTATCCAAATCCGTCCAGCCGTTTCTGTCTGAAACGGTGACAAACATACACACAAACTTTGTTATTTATAATTGTAATTAGAAAACACTTTCCTTTCTGTTTAATTTTATAACATAAGTATTTTTAAATAACATTCCAAGTGATACCTTATAGTGACGGTAAAGAATTTTTTTATTTCTTACAACGGTTTATTACGTAACGATGAAGAAATCCTCTGTAGTAAGTTTATTAGCTAATGTGAAATTTATCGCAGCAAAATAAACGCAACAAGTACTTGCTATAACCAGATTTTAAGTTCATAAAACATGTTACAAGTACATACATACATGCATAATGTAATTTTGTTGAAATGAACGCTCTCCTGTTGAGCTTAGACAGCCCAAAAATACAATGTGATTGTAATAAATTACTTGAAGTATTGCCAAAATAGTTGTCTTTTTATCATTATTGCTTTTTAATAGAAATGTTCTGTTCAGATTTGCATAAATAAAATAAACCTTTTAAGGCTTTCGCTAGTCAATTGCGGTCGCGTTCCGACCCTGTAGTAAATATCTGAAAAAACGTGTAATATACTATTTTGTAAATACCTCCATTGTGTATATTAAATAAAAACATTTAATCTTAATTTGTTCTTCTTATGCATAATAATTTATTATTTATTATTATTATTTATTATATGCATGATAAGCGACAATATTCCTTAAAGTGAAGCATTCCTAGCTAACATTCCTTAAAGTAAAATTCTGTAACGCAAGCATGCCATCTTAGTAATAATAAATCTATATAAAAAGGATTGTCGGCTAAATTCCAGAAATCAATTGCAATGTATACAAAAGCTCGTTACCCGTTCTACATAATGTCTGACCACATCTGTATACTTATATGTACATTCAATATAAAAATACTAACAGCCAACAATATTGTATCTACGTTAGCTATTAAAAGTTCCATGAATAGCAATTACGTTCCGATAAACGCGCTGAATCATCAACACAGTCACAAATTATATCCGCGTTGTGTGTTATGTATTTATTAATAACAATATTTCAATCGTATCTGATAACATTTGACTCAGAGATCATTAACTATAACGACCTCGTACCGAAAGTTATGCGTCATACTTAACCTTTGAGTTTGAAATAAAATTGAAGTTGCTCGTTTGGTATACAATGAAACCGCTCGTTTTGTAACTTACGATGAAACGAATACAAAATTTTATTATATATTTTTATAATTGGTGTATAGTATTTTATATTGTAATTTGAGTGCATCCTGAGACAACTAGGACACTAACTGACAAAGCTTTTCACTACGGCGATAAACCAAAATACATACATACATCAGTGACAGATTATTCATTTTATTTTTGAAATTATTTAAGATAGTTTGGTTATATTCCACGGATCACCTTTGCAATCAATAAACATGAATGCAATAGTCCTTGAAATCATAGCTAAATGCCTGCATGAATCTGCAAGTAGGTACATACAAAGGTACTCGTATACATGACATTTTATTTTCTTATTTGTTGCCTTACAATCGGAAAGATCGCATATTATGATTACATAACTGTAGATGGTCATGTTTGTCATCCTTACATAATAGTTACCAACTCTGAGAGATTCTTCCGACAAACATGTTGGCAGGTAACATGTCTTCTAATCTGTTAGAACATCTTTGTCGAGTAAGTCTCAACTGCGAAAAAGGCTCTTTGCTCACCAATAGGTCCGCACAGAGTAAAATACAACCAACGGGGACGACCATTATTTTCGTGACTGCATAATTGATAGACTACCACGTATGTATATAAAATACGTACATACATACATGTGTAGAAAAAAGAGCTCATATTAAAGCTTATATTTTAAATCTACACGATTAAATGACGCGTAATGCCGTGTCAATAAACCGTGCGTACTTTAACGAATGCGTCATTGCGGATTAAACTCGTAATAATCAATATTAACGGAACGTATCAGTATAGCGAAATACTGTAACTTATGTCTTATAGGATTTTTTTATATTAGTATCAATGGAAGAATTTACTATGTTTATGTATAATAGTTATATAATATTGTACGCAGGTACCCTTTTCCCAAGAAATTTTGTATATTAATTATTGTATATTGTGCACTGTTTTAGTAGTATAGTAGTATTCATCATCATCAGCCTATCTCAATCCACTGCTGGACATAGGCCTCCCCCAATGAGCGCCATCGGTCCCTGTCCTCCTAATAGTAGTATTAGTATTATTAAAACGGGAAATTGTTTAAAAAGCAATTTCTTCATGGTTTGTCTACCACTGTCAATGCGAATAGAATCTTACCTTTCGTGAAGTGCTATGTGTACCTGGAATAGCAGCTTTTCTGTACATTTAAACTGTTTTTTATAAAAATACTGTCTAAATATAGTTTCACACGTTGTTTTTACAATCAATACAAAACAACAACACTATGGTTATAATAAATCCTTTTAGTTTCTGATAGAAATTACATATCAATGAAAACTAAACAAAGGCATTGTAAATAACCTTATCACGGAGAGAAGAGGACCAGGGAAGTAATATCCATCTAGCCAGTTGTTACCATGTAGCATTCATTGGAAGCTGTGAACTCATTGACCTAATTTACCTGAGATCGTAATAAATAAAACCTCTTATGTAATAGGGGACGGAAAAGGGCGCTAGATTAAGTAGTCCACAGTAATTACAAACATATTACTATAAAATCGGTCATAAGCAGAGAAAATGCTAAAGGAAAATTTCTTATATACTCAAGTCTTTGTTGAATTATATTATAAGTTAGAACCAAGTTTACCATATAATTTGTCTAAGCCGCACCACACACGTACAAAGGCACGTACTAATCTACATATATGTATATAAATGAAATGAGCGCTGCCGTCGTACTCCCATATCGCAAAAAGTAATGGTAAGGTTTTCTTCTGAGACATCTGACCCTTTAATTATTACGATATCTACATTTCATTTAGTTATTGAAGTGTTAAGAAATTTCAATATTTTTTGACGTTATCTTTGTACGTAAAATATATTGGTAATGAATATCATAAACAAACGCAAACGAAGCTGCGGGTATCAGCTAGTACTAATGTATAATTATTAGTAGGTAAAACAGCAAATGTAGGTCATTTTTGTCCATGGACGTTGGGAAGGGAGAGGTTTTCCCTCAACTCGTCTGATACATCTAAGGGGAGAATGGAGTGGCTGAAAAAGCGCTACATGAGATCACGTCACGACCTTGCGCCAGCAGATATTGAGCCATTTCTTCTACTATCTACTTACTTATTATCCATTTAATTTTGTTTATCCCGTACTTATTTCGTTATTTTGCAATAAAGATGCTTTCCTATTATAAATATATAGACAGGTTTACATGTATGTGCATTATTGTTGAGCCTACTTCTGTTTTCAGATACCAATGCCATAGTACTGTACTGTTTATGTTCTCATCAATTCAACCGCTGCCTTTAAAAATAGTTGGACTTCGACAAAGCTTCCTTTCGTACAAAATAACTAATTCAGTAGTTCTACAAACTACACAGGCTTTCAATTTTACGATTTCTTTCCCTCAACTCCGTTCTTCCAAATCTATTTTCATTCCTGTGAGCAATATTTTTTATTATGTTCAAAACAAATCAGTACTTCCTTCTTCGACTTTCCGAGCAGCTGATCTGATCGCAGGTCGCCTCAATAAATAGGGTTACTTTCGATAAAAGACAGGAGCATCTTGCGTATCGTTGAAAGTATTGGAATGTTAGATATCTGATCTCGTTTTACAAATAGCTACTGTTGAAACAAAGGCCTTTGTAACCTACCCTTTACATAATAACACTCAATAAACACAAGTTTACACTATTTCACATTCACACAGGCTAACCAGTCTCGCAAATTGTTCCCAAACCCAATTATCGTAGTACGAACCCGAAATTCGAGGGCGCAACTAAATTCCTTTCGAAAGTTTTACTAACAAATTTAACTGAGATAAAACTAGTTTCGCGCGGACAAATTTTGACGTTAGACACTAAAAGCCTGTTTACGCAGGTAACAGCTATTTTTGGTAATGTAAGTACGGCAGAATTTTCAATTGGCATAAGCGATAAAACTTTAATCATGTACAAAATTAGTTTCGCTTCAGTAATCACGGTTAATAGCTAATTAGTTTGCAGTTGAATGTATTTGTAAATAATTTTGCTGAGCGTACTATTACGTAAATAGATAAACAGAAATTTTCTGTTACAACTATTTCATACCAGTCCAGAGGAGGTTGGCTCAGTTTTAGTATATTTAATACAGATGTCTTGATATACACATTTTATTTTCAGAAACATAGTCGTATTTTTATTATTATATTAAACATTGGACATATCCAAAGTTTTATTGAACAGAATAGCTTTATAAGACGTTTTAATAATAAAAACTGTAAACGTAGCCTAAGTGGTATATAATTTTTGCCTTTCCAATATAATGCGTTTCAGTGGCCAGTTACGTGACGCGATTCCGCTGAAATCATAGTACCTACACGCTCGTATTCGAATAAATCGCTCAATAGCGTGACACTAACTCAGGGTTGGCATGCCTGCATTTCCCGAATGTGTGCTATTTTTGGATCCATCCTGATATTTCCGATTGTGTGGTAGTTCAGTTTTACGCATAGAGTTTTGGCCCAAATAATATTTTATCTTATACAAATTGTAAGTTTGCTCAAAATGGAACAATTAATACAAGTTTTCAACAACTTATACTGATTGACTGATAGATACTGTGGACTAGTCTAGTACGTATCTACGCCAGTAGATACGCCTTTTCACTATCATTGATTATTTGGTAAACATATACACAATTAATTTCTAAATACGTCAAATAGTTAATCAACGATGATGAACTAATATATTGTTTGTTAGATGGCAACCCTACTTTAAGGTCAGTTTTTATTGCTACACCCAATCGTATTTATGGGGCATAAAGTAATATAAAGCTTACTTATTAGTTGTTATAAAATCTTGATTGAGGTACGGACCACGCTGAGATTTAGTACTCATAATAATATTTAAATCATTCGTAGTGATTTCGCGTTTTGGGGCATAATAGGAATAAATGATTTATTTTGAGCAGCGAACCAATGTTAGGCATGGTGGCTGGCAAACCTGTACTAGAGATAGCCGAATTACGTAGATACCCTCCTTATTATTTTACCTACCTATGAGATATGCCTTCGGGTTCTTTCTGACCTAAAATCGAAAAGAAAAAACCAAAAATTATTTGCTTAATTATTTTCTCTAATTATCCTTGTCCCCGTATAGCCCAAAAACTTAATACAGTATTTTTTTTAAGGAGAATTGGATCTACATATATCTCCTTTCTCCGCGATTCGGTTGCTTTGAACATCGCACTTAATTTTGCTTCAAAGCAAGTACTCTTACGCAAATTCCAATTTGAAGTGTGTAGTAAGCACAGTGACTCGTAACTTCGCGATAATCCTCAGGGATCCTAACGGATCCTTCAACAATTCAATTGTGGGGTTCCAAGAATTTCAATGAACTTATTTTATGATCATACTAATTTTATATGTATATCCGAAAATAAGTTTCTTCTTCGGTAACACTTTACAGCTGATCTGCTGAACCGATTTTAATAAAATTAGCGTGGAAATCATTTGATGTAGACAGAGGTACATACATATGTGTTTTTTTATTGAGTTTTATTTCAGATCATAATAAGCCAATTTTTTTTGCTTATCGGTAATATATATTTTCAGGTGAGCAAGTTTTCTGTTACGTAAAAGTAATATTTATATACACATACACAAGAAAAAAATAATTAATTGATTTAAAATAAAATTACACTCAGCAAAGTGGGTGGAAAGGGCTAGTATGTATACTGTGTATAAAACGTTATGATTTAAACAAGGAAAATGGTGAATAAAACAACGAAAATAAAGAAAGAAATGAAACGTATTGTTTTTTTGCAGAAGTTCTCGAAAGGTCCGGACCAACCAGTAACCAGAATCGATCGATAGTTCACCAGCAGTGTATTCGGGAAAGAGTGTGACTAAGCGTTCCTTAGTCCTCGTTTCGGATTTCGTAATGCTTTTGACAAAGCTTTAAGAGTTCGTCGCGTTACCGTCGAGTAATAGTGACATGTAAAACCATTTTCACTAAGCGAAAAATAACGTTGAACATTCGTTCGGGACAACATTCAGTGTCTAGAACTAACGGTGTAGATGTTCAATATGTATAAAGCGAAGGCAACTAGTCTTATTAATATAAATGTGAGTAGCGACTCATGATAATAATTTTTTTCGCTTTTTTCCGATACTTTATTAATTTTTCATGTGTACATGAGTCGAATTGATGATTATAACAATAATTATGGTAGTTTATTAGTGAATAACGGCACATTTTTAGGATATATATATATTTATATGTCTACGACTAATGTCAAGGTTCTTCTAGGCAAGGAATACATGGATAGTGCACGTTAGGTACCATTAACAAGAACGTATTAGGGGAGCAAGCAAGTAACTATTTGGGGAAGCTATGGTTACTATTCCACATTCTTTTAACACGCCCCGTTTCAAAGGTCGGATAGTATATATTACATACACAACAGTTGTAGTAGAAGAATGTAAAGATGGTAGAACAAAACATGTTAAAAACATAATACATACTAAATTATAATTGAAATCTTACGAACACTGAAAATCACAGTCTTGTTTATTTACAGACCAGGAATAATTATGTGATTGTACACTTTAAATTAAAAATAATAGTTTTGCAATATTGCTACGAGAACTTATCAAAAATCCCGTTATATTTTTTTTTATCTACGGAGAGGTGATTAGTTTTAAAGTGCTTTAAAAAATTACATAATTTTTTCATTTCGTTATTGTAAGCGGGAAACTAGCACTTACGCTTCAATAACTGACAGGCTTGAGAGCTGAGTAATTCATTATGAAAAGTGTAAAAAAAAATCTCTTTTAAGCTTACATATTTCCTTTAGTTTTTTCGTTTATTTTGTTTAATGGCCTCGCTCTCGTTGTGACAGCAAAGTAAGGTAAGTATTCTTACAGCGCTGGTCACGTGTGGCCTGGCTGCGGTTTAACTAGAGGGCTTACCTTGGATACATGCAGAAAGTAAGCCGACGAAAGTGGGTCAATGGTAAAACTACTACAGTTTGTAATTACGCCGATTGTAACCACGTGTTAGTTGAAGTGCAGTAGGCTGTGTTATTAGATTTTTAGCACTATTGTTGTGGCTACAATGCTGTTCTACAAACATATATTGAACCTATTCAGACTTAGTATTGTAACAAAAATAATATAACCTGTTTTTAGTTTATCAACTACGTGGTCACTTATTATATCAATTGGGTTAAATCACAGTTATATGCGCTGTGATAGCCTAGTGGTTTAGAACTCAGCCTCTCACTCTGCGGGTTATGAGTTCAAATCCTGGCGCGTTCAATAATTTATAAGGACTACATTTTGACGAACCTAGCACATATTAGAGCTTGACAAAAAAAATGTCTAAGACGTGTGGAGTCTGCCAACCTATACTTGGCCAGCATGTCCGATTACGGCCTTAAATCTCTTATTTTTAAAGGAGACCCGTATTTCAACAGTGGAACGAAGAGAGTCGGAAAAAATGATAGTTTTTAGCTCAAAAACACTTAAGCTGCATTAAAAATATGAAATAAAACAGTAATTTTTCTGTAAAAATCAAAATGACTAAAAAATCTAACTAATAACATAAAATATTTTTTTAATCTTACAGAGAAATGTAAAAGCAGGTGCCACTCGGCTAAAATTCGCTTATTACAAAACTCAACCCATTTTTGTTTGCTCAAGCGTAACTGCTATTAATTTTAAAGCATTTCGTTTTCAACGAATCGCAAAAGATTATTTTGAATTAGTGCCATGTAATTTGTAAAGTTTCTGGCTCATTACACCGCCGGTTATTGCAATCTCGATTTTATGATTGCAATAAGCGAAATGATAATAATAAAATAACTCATTGGCTGTTTTTAAATGTTCTTAACAGTATACCATAAGACAAATTGTTTCAGAAACCCATAGGGCAACTTTTTATGCTACAAAGTGTGTAAAAATATCTTTACAAATACAACTACTTTACCTCGAGTTGATATTGAATTATGTAACTTATATTCATATATAAGTCATGATTTATTATAAGTATAAGCATATACATATATGACATACATACCTTTCACATCACCACACGCAGTACTCTAGAATCTTCAGCAGGGATATGGAAAGATTACTCGAAACCTGTTAATTTATATGAGACCATCGAATTCGGCACTTTAAGTATCGTAACAGCATTATTCGCACTTTGAAACAGAAAAGACATCAATAGCTTAACATCGCCTTGAAGAAATTCTTCCAATAAATATCCTTTACTGGTCGGAGCGGCATTATCTGGAATGGTTTCGCTTAATGCGGCACGTACGCTTCGCTGAGCGCCGGATCACTTGCTCAGCTTCGGTTCAAGAATTAAAAAGATCCACTTTATCTTTCAGTGTGAGGCCTTTTTATCGCATACGAAAATTATTTTTAGAAGTACTGTGATACAACGTCTACCCTAAAAGGTATTAAGGTACGCAGAAATGGACAATTGTTATTGGTTACAATGACATCCAGTATAATTATAGGTACTTCTGTAAGACAACCCCTTGAAAGATTTTTCCCAATACGTTTTCCCTATTACTGGGATGGAATTATTCTTAATACTGTAATTTGTTCTGGCATATATGCCCCGTTAAGTTCAAGAAAAAGGATCCATTTATTTTTGTGACCTGCATTTTAGGGTCAGAAGGGTAGAGCCTCAAATAATTAGAAATTAAATTCATAATGCATGTTTGAATGTAAAATACCTGCTTATAATACATATATTTTTCTGATTTACCTTCAATAGTAACAATAAGGTTACGTGGAATGGTTTTCTTGAGTTCGGTGTGTACGCTCAGCTGAGCGTCCGATCACTCACTTAGCTCCAGTTCAAGTATTAAAAAGATCCGCCCCAACTTTTAGACTAGAACCATTGTTATATTTAGCAAACGCTCTCATCGTACCTACTGTCTAATACACTGAATATTTATTTAAGAAGTAACTTTTTTTAGATATTATTTAGGTAGATAAGTACTTCATTTTAAGATCAACAATACTCACCCTTTTTAATAGACAGTTCACATTTTTAATTAATGCACAAAAGTTTTAATTGCGTATTCAACAAAGCAATATAATATTACGCGTCATAATCCGGGATTGCTGCAATAATCCGCTTCGTAATGAGCGGGAAACTTCAAATTACACGGCACTGATTCATAATAATTGTTTGTGATTCGTAGCACATCAGTTTAATATAAAAATATTATAACAAAGCAAATAAATTCAGTAATTTTTATGGAGGTATTGATTGCATGTGTCATTTATTTTGTACAATAACATATTGCAAGATTTAAACTACATTTGTGAAACGATTTCACATTGTTTATTAAACTGAAATTACATTAATGAAATTAATACTAATTTGTTTTAATAATCGATCAAAATATTCATATTATAGGAGTGTTTTTGTGCATGTGCATGTACATACATATGTGTGATTAGCGTCATGGTTTGCTATTGTAAAAAAGCAGCGCTGCCTTTTCGCAATAAGTATACAGGAAATAAAAAACAATGCATGGTTTTATATAAATTTCAGCGCTGCATAATTGTGTATACCTATTCTGCATTATTTCAAGTATCTGTAGTAAATCA
>DWME01009359.1:0-10974 GCA_018244795.1 Parelbella ahira ahira | reverse complement strand
ATGGTTGTGGGATTCTTGAAGTCATAGCAGACCCGCTTTACAAATCCTAACATCTTCCAAGCTTTACCTAATATTCTATCTATATGATTAATGAAGTTATATAAAGAAGCATATTGTTAAAGAAGTTCAGTTAACATTATATAAATTTAAAACTATGATCTCATCTCGTTTCATTCTAAAAAGCGATAGGTGTTAAACAGCGAAACTATGAAAAAAGTTGAAGATGCTGATATTTCTTAGCACAGCTGAACATCGATGCTACGATTGGTACCAAAGGAAAGTCCGGACTTTCCGGAACGATCCCAAGAAAAACGAACAGCGTGGTGGACGTACAAATCGCGTTTATCCCCGCATAAATAACATTAGAGATAGCGTGCGTGAGAGCGTTTTTGTAATTACCGTATAAATAATAATTCTTCGCGCCGTAGATTACCGTTACCGCTGATTCATGGCGCCTCGTCGTGCGCCGCGTCGCGGGCAACGCTTCGAGATGCAGCCTTATGGAAAAACAGCGGACATATTTGCAAAATGGTGCAGTATAAAATGAAAATTTAGTGTTTTTTATTTGATTTGATTTTGTTTGGTAAAATTTAAATCGTGTAGGTTAGGTTAAGACGTTGGTAGATTGATTGATGGTGGAATGATTAATAGGGTTGATAATGGTAATGATGTTGGCGATGATGACGATGATGATAACGATGTTGATTGTGATGGATTTGCGTAGTTTTATTTTAAGGTTATCATTTTTCGTAGGCCGATACTTTTATATGCGTACACGACTACATAGGAAAATTAACGCCTTTTCCCCATGCAATAAAATGTTATTAAAATAAATGTATTTACAACAGTTGTCTCGAGATTTGAACAGTTTTTACAGTATAATGTAGAACTTGAGGATATCCAGTAATGTTTTTTTATTATAATACTAAGCCATACAGAACTAAAGGCTTGTTGTAAATGTAATATAAATCAATTTGAACTTTCCCAATGCCCACACACGCTCTAAGCGAAAATCTTAAACACGTTCTCATCCAATATCAAGTGAATGCACAAACAATATAAATATTCATTAAAATTACCGCCGGATCGCACAGCGAAAGACAGGGAACGCTTTAAGGTGGCGTATGAAGCGAAAATTCTATAAAACCTGTGTCTTACCGGTTAATATATTGTTATAGATGATAACTCTCTACAACTGACGTGCGTGTCCAAATAGTGATGAATATACGTAGAAGAAGCATGGCAGATATGTGACGGTAATGATTTTTGACACTTGGAACTCTCTGCCCATCCCGTAACGAATCCGGCGTGATGATACAGTAATAAGAGTATTGTATAATAACTGTGAAGTTGTTAGCATAAGGACAAGTTGAGTAAGACGATTCAAAAATAAAATTACGTCATCGACGTTACATAAATCAATTCTTATTTAACAAAACTCAAAACGTAACATCACGCCTGCAATCCACGAACAGATAGGCAGAGGACTGTAGTACCCTCACCGGTTTCATGTTTATGTCCCATCATGGAATCGATGGTGAGCCTATTGCAATATTATTTAAGGAATATATTTATACGAATTTTATTAATTTCTTATAAATTTTCTCCCGCTTATCTTTCAGTCGTTGCTTGTCAGACTCAAAGTAACATTACTATGCTTTATCCCCTTTGGCAATAAGAGGAGTGTGATACGGCGAAATATGAGAGCCATTATTTAGCGAGCTTTGTCAACACACACCTGATGAATTTATACTGGTCGAGTTATTCCTCCTACTCGCTCAGTTAAATTCACCTTGCCTCTTAATCAGATCAATTCGTCTATCAGACGCAGAACTTATTATAAACTCTGTTAAATATTTTTTGTATAGAAAATTAATGTTTCAAAATATTCCACACACTGTTGTGATTACGGTAAGAGGCTTCTAAATTACTTTGAAAATATTGTAAGTAAATTCAGTTAATAAAGTAAACATGAAATTAAAGTTTTATGTAGAGTCAGCAACATTACTTTAAATTGGCCAAAAAATACTTTTAATGTAGTTTACAAATAAGTGCTGCTGACTAGCAGCTTGGCGCTAGATAGTAGCCATGATTTAAAACCCTTTCCAAGAAAAGGTACAACGAGTATTTCAAATACAATAATCGATCTTTTTTTCAGTATTTCTATCATTGCAGACGTGACATGCTTCTTCTATATCACCGCTTACTCATAAACGTATGTCAGTCATGGAGAGTTCTGAATCCTCCATCAGCCATTGTCGAACCTATGTGGTCAATATATGAGAGACATATTCTCTCACGGCACTTGCATCCATCAATACTTACGTTGCATGATATGTTAATATCTGATCTACAAAAATACCTACCATAATTATACTATAACAATAATTATCAGAAATCCTATCTCAGTTCACATTTATGAAATGCCTAATCGCTATCAATTCTCCTATGATAGATTGCCATATACCTACATACGTCTTAGAACCGTCCCACACTAACGTTCAAATAAGACCTTTGGAAAATCGCTTACCCAGCGAACGCGTTTACTGCGAAAAGGTTCTCAGGCGCGCAGATAGGAGTATTAGGCAGCGTTTACACGGGAGGCACGTAGAGTAATAAATAATATAGTAATCAGTGCGATTCCTTACATCCCGTCTCTTATTAGGCGAGTAGCAACATTCAACATTCGCTAATGCCGCGGCTTACTAACACATGTGGGACGGAAAGATTCCAGCAGAATTTATTGTACATCGGCTTATGAATCATAAATAAGGAGGGCTAATTAGTATTGCCTCAACAATGCCGTTGAGGTGCGCGCTATAATTTACTTAGATATAAGGCCGGTTTAACGTTCATTGCTTACAATTAATAGGAGAAATTATGTCATATCAAAATTATTATTTTTTATATCACCCGGTCTTCGAGATAGTAATAGAACATGTAGTTTTACAATACAGTATAAATAAATAAATCATCATTAGTCTGTTCAAGTCCACTGCTTGACATGAGCCTCTCCTGAAGAGTTTTTGTCCATCATCCCTGCGCTGGGCATGCGGGTTGTGGCTCGCAGAACACGGCTTCTCGGACCGTCAGCGGCTAGAACATATAGCCTAAATAAATGAGACATTGATATGAGAACTAATTAGTTACATAGATGAATACTTTAAATAAAAGCAACATTTAGCAAAAATCAATAAAGTTTCTACAGATGTTTCACGTAGGGATGGGTTTCACTCATGGAAAAAAGGAGTTTTTAAAAATAACCTCTGCTTCTCTCTGTCTCCCTTTCGCTCTCTCTTTATGCGTGTCTGTTGTTACGTCTTAATGAATATCTAATATCCCATTAAACTTTACACGGCAAAGGCAACAGATAAAAGTAGCGCACACACTCCCGCCGATAATGCGGACAAATTATGAAGTTATAACAAGTTTGCCATATAAATCTCCTTCGTACGGTTATCGTGGCGTAGGCGCGAGCCGCCGGTGTTGCCAGTTTTTGAATTTATGTCGTCATATTAAATTTATGGCCAGATTTATTATTATTATTTCTTATAATAAATGTTCGGAGAATTTAATTTAATTTTTAAGCATTGTACTGACGAATTATATTTGTATCAGTGATTAATAAAGAAATTTGTCTAGGAAAATATAAATTTATATTCAAAATTAAAAAGCAACTAAATTTCAAATAAAGATTATCGAATCCAAATATCTATATCACACCAATTATTACAATAAACTTTAAGACAGAAATAAATAAAATTAATTATATTGTTACAGTAATAACATATTCATTCAACTACATATTCACCACTGTCAAAATTATATTTTTTTATTTTAAAAACAAATAGACATTTTTCTATACTTTATAGGATAACACTAACGATTTTACCGTTTGATAAAGTGATATATAAAATGGCAACACTACACACCCGCGTATAAGTAGCTGGGTAAAGAATGGAAAGTAAAGTTAGCGCAATAAATTAATTGGCGACTAAGTTGGGAGTAAGACGCCCGATCCGACCAAGTTTAGACTATTAATTTGGGACTTAGGCGCGGCGACAAATAACCGGAACACGGGACGTGAGTGAGTGGGAGGGCATTTATGTTATCATATTATTATTACAACGATAGATATATTGTTAAATTATAACATTAATATTTGAAGAAATCAAAATAAGATTAGCTCTTAGTATTGTTGTCAGAGTAACGATTGTACGACTTGTACAAAGAATACTAGATGTCAGCAAAGATCTATCGTGAAGAAATAGGTCAAGTACGGGCTGAAGAAGACGTAAGAACTCTTCAAAACCGGCGCGTTTGTATGAAGTCCGTGAGATATTTGGTAGTACGCGCGTATGTATGAAGTCAGTGAGGTATTTATAATATAATTATACACACATACATACATATTTTAAAATAACCTCGATGAATTATACAATTAAATAATTCCAAAATATATTCCTAAACAGTATATCAAAACATCCCTTACGCAACTGAGCAACCAGTAAATAACCAAATTACCCCAAAAGTGATAACCATAAATATGACGGGCTCTACATTCGTATCGCACATCCCCCGCGAGCCGAACTACGCAGTTGGGCTGATTGATTCGATTGTAATGAGGCGAGCCTAAACTTTCTGACGGAATAACTGCTTTAACCATTTTCTAATAGGATATTGTTTCATATTTCACGAGCGACGAGTAGCAATGAAAAAAATATCATCATCATTGTCAACCCTTTTATTACTACATTGGCGGAGAAGGGTCGCCACTCAGAATGAGTAGGACAAAGCCATAGTTAACCATGCTTGCCCAGTGCGAGTTGGCAGAAGTCAGTCAATCTCAATAAAAATCCCAATTCCAATATCCCAATATGTGAGCTTAACATTAGGACTTATTTAATTCATAGTTTTCATTGGTAACAAAAACGTAACATCACGGCCTTAATCCCCGAATGGATAAACAGAGGAATATGATACACTCCCACGTTTCACCAGAAACTTACATCTCACCACGGAACAGATGATGCGCCTATTGTCATACTACGGGCACAGATCCAGACTCTGTTTTAACTACTAGAAATAATAATTTAACATATTAATAGTTCCGAACTACTCTAACGTACTTCACGGCTATAATCCCCGAAGGCGTAGGCAGAGGAGTGTAGTATACTTCCACGTTACACTAATTACGTTTAAGTCCCATAGAATAAGTGATGAGTTTATTGCCATACGCCGGGCACAAACCAGACTCCGAGTCACTACTAGAAATTCTAAATTAGAAAAATCTGGAATTTGAACTACTTAAACGTTCGCTCGTTTCCAATGTACGGTGCGACAAGCAATGAAGTTACGAATACAAAACATTCAGTTAACAAAAATTCAGGCGTAACGCACTGAAATTGTTCAATAAATTCACATTAGTGATTACTTCAGACCGTAATTTTACATCTTTTAACGGCGCCCGGGTACCAACTTTGTGTAACGCTAATGATTTAGTGAAAACCCTTCACAAATTTCATATTATTTATTACCCATTAGGAATTTTAAGTTTTGAAACGTTTTCGATACTAATTCACCGAGGGAAATTATATTGTTATACACTCTCGCGAATATATATCTTGTTATACATTTTTAGTAGAACAATATATATACGAAAACATATACATATTGCACGAAAACAACAAAATCTTTTATTGAATTCGATTAATATAAAACCAGCAGTAACTCTACATTCAGAACACGTTGCAGAACAAAGGCAACATGTCCGTACAGTTTCTTTTCATATTATTAATATAATATTGATAACGGTTTTCTTAAGTTACAGTTAAAACATATAACAATATTATATTACTATAAATCAAAATGAAAATAAAATAGAATTTCAAAACATTCCGCGATTTTAATAAACCGCTGACACACTAGAATATAAGTCATCTTCAAAATTCAAAACTGAGCAAACGGAATAGTTAAAGTTGGAACGCAACACGAACAAAAGTTACGAGAAAGTTCGTAGCTCAAGCACGTGGCCGGTGGGCGGATCTAAACGCGGCTCATCCCCCACCTGTTGCTGATCCGGCTGATCCGCCCCCCACCGGATCTGCGCGGATATAGCTATGTGCACGGATATACGGATACGCTGGTTATATCCGATCGCCACGCCTGAAGCGCCGCCCAGTCCCTGAAAAAATCATATGAAGCAGTTAGAGGATTTCAACTTCAATTTACACAAAGAATTCCTCATATGAATCAGTTGAAGTTCTGGATCTGATTCAGAAATCAAATCATATAGTTAGTCAGCTTTCACTCTTTATTAATATACGGTTATAATGATGTTTTCAACATGTAAAGTTTGTCATTTTGTAAGAGATTTTTGTGTAGACAACAGTATATTAAAAGTACAATTATTAAACATAATAATACCTATATAAAAATGCTTAGAAATACAATAACCTTTCTATCCTTCTCATTTGTCTAAAAGTGAAATATATGACTGTAATAATAAGACATTGTTCATCATCGCAACATCATTATCACCACCATCATCACATTATCATCATCATCATTACGACATAACCTTTCCTAAGATCTGCATAATTGTTACTATTAACAAAATAGTTGAAAAAGGACTAGATAAGCTTACCTATGCCGTACACAAATCTCATTTGAAAGCACTCAGACGTTACGTACAAACCGATTGTAATGGACGGCCGCAAAACCTTTAAACACAAAGGGTCCACTCGGACGCATCTCAGCTCTTAGTTCATCTTACCTCTAAGACGGCGAGTTCAACCCACGACAACTAAACTCCTAATTGGCACCGAATCGAATTACGAAACGGGGAATCGAACCCCGATCCGGCACTTAACAGTCACGGATCCTTTTAACGGTTTAGTGATCCCCTTTTGACGATATTCTGCAATTAAGAGATACTGAAGGTATCGAGGTGATGTGGTGGCAGCTTTAATGATATATGGATATATCACAACGTTGGTCGATTATATGTACCTATTTCTCTTTTAAAATATATAACTCTTCGTTTTTATTAATTAATTTTTATTGGTGACCTGAAGAACCTAAAAAGAATTTAATGCTTAGGCCGTTTTCCACCAGAAAACCCAGGATGGTGGTGAGAATATATGGTAGTAAGAAGAAAGCCAGGGCCTACATCAGCCGTCTAGTCATAATACCTCAGGCTCTACCTACTTTGAATATATGAATTACGATTAACCTAGTAACATATACCTAACATTATTGAAACGATAGGGTATCGATACAATGAATGAAAACGTTCGATGATTTATTACGTTTATTAGACCTAAAATTACAATACCTACAAATAAATAACAATCGATGAACAATAGCAAAGCCTACATGACCTTAATGCGAACAGCTGTAACGAACTTAGTCTGCAGACCGTACTACTAAAGGAAACTGATTGACGACGAAATATTATTAAAAAATTATTAGCTTTTACTGTGTTCATCAAATCTGTTCTAGTCCATACTTTAGCCGTTTTAGTTATATGCAGTTTCGTGGTCCAAATTGCCCACTAACTCACGCAAAGGATCACATATTGAATTTAAGTTTTGGTGAGAGCTGGCAAGAACTAGCAAGTTAGAGGTTCCGAGTGTGTGGGGCTCGAGAGCCTGAGATGCCCACTTTGCTTGCCAATCGTTCCAAATTAGCCCTGCGGACCGGTGCCACGACATCTGTCAGGCTAGATTAACCGAGCGGTTTAATCAACTTGTGTATACCTGTAAGATGAGGAATTAACGTCAAGGCATTGTTCAAACAAATGGCCAAGAAAACTCTTTTAATGCTGGCAGTGCAGTGTCAGTTTTTTTATTACAAATATTTATAGGCGACAATGGTCGCTTAATGTTACTAGTGGACTGTCTAAAATTTTATCAGGTTAAGCTTATAAAAAGGAGATTTGTTGAGTTATTAAAATTTAAAATAGAAAGTTTTGTTTTAAAAATTACCCCAAAGCATGTTTACTAATAGTATTAATTCAAATGGGCTGTATTTGTCTTTTTACAGATTTGAACATTTCCTGAAAAATATTATATTGTAATGCATTTCAATAATTATTATCGTTGTCAACCCTTTTATAGTCCCGATGTAGTTTTATTTCAGAGTGAGATAGATTAAACTATTAAGGAGCTGAAGTCATTTCATTCATTGAAAGGTTGTCTTATGAAAAAATTACCTAGTTTTTAAATTTAGTAATAAAATCGGAAATCAGATGAAACCAAAACGCGCCATGTGGCACCGGCCGACCTATTTGGTCATCGTGCGCCGACCGTCTTTGGAAGCATTACCGGGAAATGCACTAATGCCCGTTCGATACCCTGGAAAACTGTTAAGGGGCTGGTTAGAGGCTTTCTAAGACACTGATATAATTAGTGCATTGTGCCTCCGACGTCCCACAACTGACAAATTTGCGTCATACCTCATTTAGCATATCTGCCAAACGATATTCGCTCTTATGTTTTATGCATTAGAGCAACGATTAATTTCATAAAATGTACTATAAGTTTGTCAAAGTATGCAAGTTTGCTTGAGTTACTGGCCACTTGCAAGAGGTCATAATCATCCAGAAAGCAAGATGGAAGCTTTTGAATAACGTACGTTAGAAGCTTAATAATTGAATATTGTTGTACTCACGTTGTAAGTCTTTATACGAATCAAACGGCCTTTAATAATAATATCTTAAGACATCCACACATAGCCATCTTATTCCAAAGTAAGTCTGAAGGGAACTTTTATCTGATAGATGTTGCATCAATATACATATTTGTTACATGTCTTAGTGTAAAAATCTACATAAATATACATATATTATATTAGTGTGTACGTAGGTAGTTCATCAGTTGTCTGGTCAGCATAACACGAGTTTACTCCAGCCTACTTGGGATCAGACGGACGTGTTTGAGAATGTCCCAAAATATAATCAGTACAGTTAACCGTTTCGACAAATGAAATATTAACTTCACTAACTACCACGTACATTAGGGCTCCCTCCTTGAAATCACCGTAGAATTGATAACACGATGCGACAAAGCTTTGCGTAAACATGGATCTTTTTAAGCGACGCCTAATTGCTTGCAGATGGACCGGCGCCAATTACCGAAGACATTTAGCTCGCGACCCGATAAATGGAGGCTGATTCTGCTGCATCTCACTCGAAAACGACTCTATTGACTAATGACTGCTTCTCTACAGCTATTTGTGTATCAAGTATCTTATAAATGCGGTCATAAACACAAATATTCTGCCATCGAAGTGCCTGCGTGATTTTATTGCAAAGATTAGCTGATGACCCGATAAATAGCGTTGATAGAACTGACGCCACGGCGCGGCGTATTGCATTTCGGAACGGCTGATTTGATTTGAACTGTATATTATACATCATTATTATTGTTATGTATGTACTCGTACATATGTGAATCATCACTCCTGATACCTTAAGAAGTAGGCAAAAAGCTGATTTCTTACACGTATGTATGTATATCACTTGTCATATGCTTCTACATATACCATGTACATATACCATTCTGCATACATTCACGCTAGTTTCGAAGACTTCTGACTCACCTATCAGCCAGTGTCTGACCCGTTTAGTCAAAATTGGTGAGTAGGTATTATCTCTCCTAGTATCTGCATCCATCAGCATATACCTCAACCTTTGTATAGTACATATGAATTTACTAAAAATTGTCATATATATACAAATATATATATATAAGCTACATAGGTACCGCGATCAGTGCACATTAGCCTTACGATACTACGCTGTGCTGGCAAATTGGGCACACACTGTTCGCTTGAAATTATGATATTTTAGATGTTCTTCATCATCGTCTACCGTTCTGTCGTTCCAGTGTTGCTTAAAGATCTTTTCCTGTCAGGAGTAAAATCGTAACCAAGTGCGAGTTGACAGACCCACTATGGAGGTAGAGAACATTATGGAGAACTCTAAGGTGTGCTGGTTTCCTAACGACATTTCCCTTCACCGTTACAGCAAGTGATATTTGATCTTACAAACTTGCTAGCAGACTCAGTAATCAGAACTTCGAGTATTTACAAGTGTCGAGCTGTAGATATTGATGAATGTTTTTTTTTGGGTAGATCTTCTCCAGAATAACACACTAATATATAGATGTGTAAAAGTTCAAATCCATCTGGAGATACTGGTGACATGTCAGCCGTATGTCCCCGCGAGCCGTGTGTCGCGGACGGTAATGTGCGCGGTAGTTTATGTGCGGAGCGATAGTCGCAGCGACAGAGGTTATTCGTTCTGCTAATGTGCAGTTGCATCTCGTTTGCATTTCGCATTCCCCGAGCGCCGCGCGCCGGAGTTTCGTTAAGTAAACTAGCAATAAAACTGCTATAAATATTTCTGGGAATATAACAAAGTTATATGTCTTAATTACTGACGTAACCGCCGACTGTTCGAAGAAGTTGTATCGTATGAAGAGATAAGTTATAATCATGTGTAGATGGTGCGCGGCAGGCTTGTACGGATAGAGATATTTAGCACTCGGTGCTCGCTGCCTACCCCGCAAAGGATCGGGGATGAAAACATAATAATAAATAATTAGTTGCCGCTGTATATTAAGTATACTTGATGATCTAATGAGGTGAGGAAAACAACGGGCAATCCCTCGGATCAGAAGGTTTAAAACCGAATGTGATACGGCCTACTGCGAAGGCCTCATATGATAGATGAACCGACAAATACTTATCTACTAGTAATCTCGATGTAATACAACTAAACGTAAAATTGAAAGTTAATGTCGAAAAGACATTTCCTATCGAAGCCGCAAATAAAAGCTCACTTAAACACACAACGCTACGAATTAAAACGCTAAGTTTTTCACAAACAAAACGACTAGAAAGAGACGTCGCGAAATTCGTAACAAAAATAAGAAAGGGTGGGGGTGTCACGAAGACGAGTCGTGGAGG
>DWME01009358.1:0-10974 GCA_018244795.1 Parelbella ahira ahira | reverse complement strand
TCGGAGTCTGGATCAGTGCCCGGTGTATGGCAATAGGCTCACCATCTATTCCATGGGACTTAAACGTAACTGGTGAATCGTGGGAGTGTACTACATTCCTCTGCCTACCTCTACGGGGATTACAGGCGTGATGTTACGTTTTTTTATAGTATTCTATGTCTAGTATATAGATTAATTCTGAAACCTTACAAAACCTAACTGCCATTAGGTAACTGGTCACGTAACTTTCACACTATATTTTACACTTTGTGTAATTTTCAAAGCCTACAAATCAGAGCCTTGAAAAATTTTATTGCCAAATCAATCGTCGAGACTTTTTAAACGCTACTGTTAGGACAAAAGTAGAAAAATCTAGATAATCTAAAAATCTAGTAGATCATCGATAACATTTCATACACTAGAATATCATCGGAGACGAAATTCATTTGTGAATTGAGTGATGTCCTAAGTAGATTCTAATAATCGGTTTTTGCAAGACTGACAATAATTTAAATATAATTGGATTTGAATTAAGTAGTTTTAAGTTATTTCTTTAATTTCGAAAATGTATTCCATTTATATAACATTTTTTAAAAGAGTAGGTACTGCTGTAAATTAATAAAGATGTTCCTCCGATATATTTCACGTCTAGAAAGAATGACAGATGAAATACTAACATAATAGATATACAATGCGAATGTTGGTAGACGCAGGAGCCGAAGTAGAACAAGAGACTTATTTTGACTAAATCGTTCCAATATTAGACTATGAGAGAGTCAGAAGTGGCAATGGGCTGGGCATGTATGAAGACAGTGATGAATGTGGAAGAATCATATAAGGTCTGCAACAATAAAGAAATTTTGCAACGAGTGTTCTTTCCCTATCATGTAAGGAATTTAGCGTGACGATATAACAATAATATTGACACTGGGAGTGTACTACACACTTCTGCCTACCTCTTCGGGGATAACAGGCGTGATGTTTATTTTTTTTTATAACACTATAACAGAGCGTTTTTTTCTGCACGCTTTAAGTTATGCACTTACTATAAGCCTGAAAGTCCCCAAAGCTAATGGATGAATAATATAATATTATAATATCACATTGTATGACATCCAAAATGTGCTTCAAATTGTATAAAACCATTTGATTTCATATTAGCTATTCTTATTATAGTATATTTAACATTTTTTGCTCGTCCGCTTAAGTCTTTAGCTCGTTACAATTAAATTTTAAGCGCTTAGTTTAAGCACATACTAATCATGTCACTCCGATTTTGACATAAGCTCTTCGTGACATTAATAACGATGCTCTGATCTCGGAAGGTGTTATGAGCTGTTATAAGTCGTGACCTTGACTTAATTTATATGTCAATATTGTGAGATAATTTTAATATAAAGTCACATATGCACAATCAGTATTTATCCATTGAAATACGATCAAAGTGTTAAAACTATACGCAGCAGTAAAGAATACGGATAGTGCGTAGGACATTTTACTTTCGTCCACGAACAAGTGGCAGGATTTTTGATAAAACTTGATTATTTCCTCGTTACAATTAACGTGATATTAAATTATGGTCATATGTCATTAATATATGTATGTAATTGGTTACTTAATTATGACGTTTGTGAGAATTTCTTTAAATAGCACACGAAAGTTGTTTCTCAATGAGTGGTCACCAAGCGAAACGTGTTACGCATTTTGGTTGCCGAGAGATATATAATTTTTTTTTATCATGAGAACACTTGAATCGGAAATCGAGATAAACTGCAGTAAAATTCAGATTACATGTAGTGTATATGATTATGGATGAATTAATGCAGTTAATAGATGAACGATATTATATTAAGATGAAAGTAATTGAAAATAATATTATTAAAATTATGCATTAAAAGTAAGTAAATATTAGTAAAATAAACGAAAATATTGACAAGGTTTGAGAATAGGGCTTTACAATAATTAAAGCAGTACGATGGACCCCATAGGTCTCTAGGCTACATCTCGTTATTACTAAACAACTGTTTTAGTGTTTGAGTAACTGATTTAAACTGTACTTCAATATGTATAGCATACATTTTCATATATGTACATATATACATACATATTACTTTCATAACTCAAGCTTATAAAAAGCTTATGAAAAGCTATTATTTATGCATTTACTCAATACATGATTATTATGTATTACGTAAAAACTGTTCGGTCTACTTGTAAACACGTGACTCGTGAACCAGTATGACATTGAATGCGATTCGAAAGACAGAAAAGTCGATACAATTTCGAAATTACACATAATGACATAATGGGAACAAATAGTTGTGCTTTTAGAGTGAGGTCATAGAAATATTCGGTGTCGCGTCGAGTGGCTGTGGCGGTGAGGCAATATTCTGGAATTATTTTTTGAAATAGATTTGTATGTTATAGTAACAGATAGCGCTGATGTTCTGAGCAAGTGCGAGTTGGCAGATTTCAGACCTATTGGAAAACATTATGGAAGACTACGGTTTTGAAGGTTTCCTTACCAATAATATTCAAATAAGTGTAAAGTGTGCATGTTTCCTAAGAAATAAAGTCCATACGAATGTTCAAAGTGTGTAAGTTTCCTAACAAATAAAGTCCATATGAATATTTGAGTGGTTGTTTCCTTATGAGTAATATCGATGTTAATGTTTATATAGACCTGATTTTATTACAGATTAACATAACAAATGAAATCACAGTTAAGTAACCGTTCGAAAAGGTTATCAATCGCTAACTTGATCGCTAATTAAATATTCATTGCTATCGAGATACACCGTCCATTATTGATTGTGTTACACAAATGTAGATTAAGACCTAAATATTTTATATTTATGACACGATTTGTTAACTACGAGAACCAATAAAAACAATCAAGGCATTTTAACGTATAATATATTTCAATTATATTATAAACGATTGTATAATTATTATTATTCAATATTTCCATACACTACCATCTGATGCCAAACTAGGTAGATAGTTACGATGTTTTTTATAGGTATTACAATTTTTGTATGACCCATTATACCTACTCGTATCATAATCGTCATCGAAGTATCCAAGTCAACTACTCCATTTTGGCCTTCCCGCGAGGGGATTTTGCCAGTAGTCACCACGCTGGGTGTGCAGAATGGGATCGCAAAGCACGGTTTTTAGTAACACCTACGCTACTGCCGTAGGCGGCCAGGATATCTAGCCGAGCCGAGGCAAGTCGCGCCATAACCCGATCAGCCAACGCCCGATTTAGTTGCCTCTTACGAGTCGTTGGTATTCCGGAATGCGGTCGGGGGATGTATTCTTTCTGCGCCCGAATAGTATATAAATAAAAATAGAAACGTACATCCTAATATTATTATTCGTTACATGCCTATACAGAACTATAGAGAAAAGTGTAATATCTTGAGGTGGCTCGATACAAAGGCTTAACCCGCTTAACTGCATTTGTAAATAAACAAATAGTTAACTAGTATCCATGTTCTCGCCATTGTTCTCGACAAGGTGAAATATTATGAAACAGTGTAACTAGATGATATCGCCCATGGAACCTTTATTTAAGACGTCGATAAGTGTACGGTATGCTTTCTATTAAAGGTCCAAAAAATGTCGCAATGATATTTGCCGGGACGCATTGGCAGTTCCTATAGTATTGTACATGTCCATAGGCAACGATGACCATATGCCATCAGGCATTCTGTCCGCGTTTTTGCAAAGTTCAATTTATAAATAATTGAAAACCATCCTTCGTCGGATCATTGATTAGTAGGTGTGCCACAATTTAAAAAGTACCCTTACAAAAGAACTATAAAAAAAGTTATCGGTTTGTCCTGTTACAAGCGAAAGTAACTTTGTACAACAACAAAAACCTGTTCCGATGTGTTGGAAAATACGTGTATTTTATATGTTACTATGGTACGAGTGTTGGAAATTGTCCTCAAAAATCGTTATATTCACATTTCCTTAACATCCCGTTAAATAAAATTCCCCATTTTTAAGTATTGGTGTATATAGCACATCGGAAGATTTATACATGTATTAATTAAGCGTTATATTTTCACATTTCGTTACATGGGACGTAACTATAACTGGTGAAACGTGAGAGTTTGCTACACTCCCCTGCTTTACCCCTTCGGGGAGTACAGGAGTATTATTACTCTTATTATATTTTCAAAATTGCTTTCGTGTTTACAGTCCATATTTCTATTAAGGTTACGCAATAATCTGTTTTATAAATGTCTTGGATATTCGACTGTGTGACACATCATTATCTATGTATAATGCGAAGTTTTTTTAACAACAGAAGTTACGGTCGACTTAGCGTATTTCAAGCTGTGTTTGATATCCAATGCATCAAACTGGACAAACTCGTCAACACTCGCTTTAGTAACCTTATTTTGTTAAAATTGTGCACTCGACCGCTTAGTAACACACATACATACTTGCATTTATTGTAATTAAATTGTAACCAATAGTTCACGCTTCGTTTCGTACTGAGTTGTTTTTTCGTCTAGATTAATGACACACACTTCTGTCAGTACCAGCATTATGAGCTAGAGATTTTGGCCCAATTTTGACTAATATACCACCACGCCGAGTTCTTTATAGAGTAGATGGAACATGGCGTCTTAACAATTTCTATCGTTGTAGACTTAACGTCCATTTATACATAAATAGCTATCTTCATACACGTACAATTTCAGCCTAAATAACTGTAAAATTCAATATACTTTAAACAGTTCTTTAACGTCTCTTGACTATCGTAAACTGACCTAGAGGAAACGAGTCAATATCTGTCAGCTACGAACACCTCAACGAAGCTGTAACATTATAGTTAAAAGTTATACGTATAATAAATACACAATAAACATTTGCCGCAGTCAGCGCAAACGTCACGAAAAACGTTTAAATTAGTAGCGAAACTAATAAAACAAATCGTCTTGTTTATATGAATAAATCAAGTTGGGTAATGTTGCAAGACAAAGTATTGACAGGCCAGCTCACGCCTTTACACCAGCTGAACCCATTCTATTTTATTCGCCAAAGTTCAACCCTAAATTTAGTACAAATTTCAACCTTATGTCTTTATTGCATTGTTCTTGTAATACCATGTGACATTTAGTTACGTCACTTCCTTGCGCGGCAATGACTGGGTGTTTTCAGAACTGGTTGATACCGAAGTGATAAAATACTCAGTTATTGTAATGTTTTTTTTATTTGTAACATTCGAATTTTTTATCAGTTCATTAATGCACCTGTAGAATGCTTTTTCGGTCAGTCACGAATATAGATGGGTGGAATATTTGAATATTTGATACAAATTATGTAACGTGTAATGTGTCCGCTAATCCGTACTTGGCCAGCGTGGCAGACTATGGCCTTAAGCCTTCTCATTACAGTGGGAAAACCATGTTCAACAGTGAAACTAAAGAAGGCTTGATGATATGTAAGTATATCATTGAATGGAACAAACATTTGTTGATTCTAATTCCTTTTCATTAAACTAGATAAAGTTTTTTTTTTCGATATTTCTGAACTATTTACAATTTACGAAACATATTACCAGCAAATTCTACCAGCACATTCTTCGTGTTTCCAATTTTTAATGATACATTTTCTTACCTTTGAAATACGTTCTAAGGTGTATAAGCCGTCATGTTCATAGTGCATACCAATTACCATACATATTGGTAAGTTCAATAAATAAAATGTACCAATCGTGAAAGACTACCGACCTCAATCATTATGGAAATGGTTCGCAATAAACACGACTACGCTCGCCTTACTAATATAACCCGTAGAAGTTATCTAGGCACCTTGTTCTAACCTAGCCTGATTATGACGTAATAGCGGATTTGAACACGTGGAAGGCGAGGGCAGTGGGCAGTGGTTGATAGAGTAAGTTATAGGGGAAGAACATTCCTCGCAAGTGTCAAGTTGATTTCTGCGTGTTATATGCAACAGAAAGGACATTGGGCGTAGACTAGTTAACCAAGCATTTAACCGTGCAGCTATGGACTGTACTCAGTGTGCCGCAACTTAACTTATTAATAACCGTTGGAATAGTGAATTATTGTAGCATATAATTTTTCTACATATTTCAGTTGAAATACCAGTATAATTACTTATTTATTGGCCTTATAATTTTATTTCTAAACAAGGCTAGACATTAGACAACGCAATGTATGTAGTATGAGTTAACTTTATTTAACACTATAATTATAATAGATATGGTATTTACCTATAACCTTTGTAAAATAAATAATTTTTTGCTTTTATTAAACCCAAGTCAAAGTATTCTGTGATTACTAAGCGTCTCGAACAATACCTAGTGTCTGTTAAAATTGAATGAAGTTGAGGAAATGATATTTAATAAAGACGTAATGTAAATGTATTAGAATAACGTGTATATTTAGAAATCAAGTACCTACAATGTTTATAATTTCATATAAAAATTTAAATATAGGTGGGCCTAGAAAATATTCATCCAGACTCCGAGTCACTACTAGAAAATTTGAGGTAAAAAAAATTTATAATATCCGACACTGGAATGTAACCCTGATCCTCTCGATCAGTAGTCGCGTTTGCTACCATCCTACTAACGTGACAATGAAGTCTCTAAGTACGGATTCTTCCCAATACGAATCCAACCTGATTTTTGGTGACCATTCCCTCCGGTACTCTATATGGTCTTATTATGTCATTTTCCTACAAATGATAGTAAACTATTTATGAAATCGATGACATAAGAGACTTTGTCAGGATTTAAACCAATCGTGTCGCAAGCCTCGCTTCGTGACCGAACACAAACGCCCGGAAGCCAGTGGCCCAGTTCTAGTTTTCGTGGTCATATTTAACTCCTGCAGTTATCTTTGACTGCTGCCAATTAATATCTCATAGCTAGTTGTCCCTCCGCAATTAGGGAATCCCGGGAATTTTTCATCAAAGTACGATCCGTGAATTTATATTGATTATACAGTACATTCATAACTATTGGAAAAATTAAATACTATAATACAGGGAAACTAAGATTTTGCAAGTGCGTGTAGTATATATCATTCCGGCGACAGAATAGCGCCCTGTGACATGCCTACATTTCTGAAACAAAACAATTTGTCTGTTACAGCCACATCTCTAGGGTCCTATTTCAAAATCTGTTAATAGTAGGCTGGTAACTCGCTGATTGGCATGCCACGCGACGCACAGACAGTTATATATACGGTGGCCAGTCTAGAACCGCTTCTCACATAAACTATTACTGTTTATAAATGAACAACTCCATATTTGAATACAAAAATTGAGTCTCCGTTTTTAATGGAGCGAGCGTCTATAAATTTTATATATCATGTACCTATGTTTTGACAGTTTTACGTCTTCATTAACGTAACTACCGGACAATTTATATGTAAAACACTTTCATTTTAACCCAATTATATCATTATTGTTATCAAATATGGAATAAAAATGTAATAAATGTACAGAATTTTGTGTAATTTCTGTACGGAAGCGATAGAATAAACTAAATTAACAAAGATAACAATTAATGTAGATAAAATAGGATGTTTTTATATTTTTATATTCTCTTCTTGGCTCTAGTTTTTTTTTCTATTTTTATTGGATGAAAGTAACGAGTTAGGAAATTTTAGTTGGACTTGAAAATGCGTAAGAGATAGATGTAGTTTCTGCAAATCAAGGTCGCTTCTCGACTAGGAATCTTATGTTAGAAAAACCCAATAGCAGCCGACCGGGGGATCAAACCCAGGGCCTCTCGATCGGCAGTCGCGCTTGCAACCACTCGACCAACGAACCCGTCAATGTCCCTATCGTTTATTTAATCATAATTACAATTTAAAATACTTTAAGATACTACCGTACGATATTTTCTTTTACTATTGCAACTATTAATATTTAATTTTAAAACGCACAATTTATCGTTCTCTTCTTCTTCTTAGCGTGTCGATAACAAACACATTTTAAGTCCCTAAATGGTTTTAGCCCAGAATTTAATCGTTGTCTTGTAAAGCTCGGATCTCCACTCAGAATGAGAAGAGTTAAGTTCCTACACTATAACCTCGATTACATAGAATATATTATCTATGGAATCAGTATGTCAACGGCCGTATTAACTTGAAAGCCCAGAAACCAGTTAAAACATCCAAATTCACTCATAACTTGGGCAGTTTAAGCAGCACAGTATGAATGTTCTTCGTTCCACCTTAGGAACTGTAACTTACCGTACGATACTGTTCCACCTTGTGGAATTTATAAAACTAAAAGAAGAGAGATAAATCAAATAAAATCTGGAGAGCGAAGAATTGGAAATGTAAAAGCAAAGAAAATCGAATTTCGATACGTTTGCTTCAAGATTGGTTCTACAGGATAAATCCCAGAATATTTGACTATCAGTGATTTCATTTTGTGCGTACATACATATTACATATGTATACATATACATACATATAGAGAAGAGTACAGATATATGGTTACGAGTGTAGAACATTATATATTTGGAGATAAAGATTTATTTATTACAGAGAGAGACCAAGACTGTGATGGGAACTGATGGGGCAGCCAGAAGCTTATGACACCTGCGTTTGTGTGTGAAGCGAATGATAAGTGTAGAGAACGCACGTTAGGTGTATAGGGTTAGAAATATTTAGCTCTTTTGTTCTCTGTCTATCCCGTGAAGAACCCAGCGTGGTAGTAAAATAATAATGAAAATTAAAAGTACATTCAATATAAAGGTTAAGAGTGATACTGTAGCCACTAATAGTAACATTACTAATTAATATTGACATCAGGCAACGACTGATCGTAAAAAGTATTCTGGAACCTGCAAGCAATTAAGCTAACTCAGATCCTTTGCGGACAGAGATATGATTAACAAGTCTGTATCAATGATCGGCGGCTGTTCGAATATTTATAGTAATCAGCGATATCTAGCAAGAAATCGATTGGCTGTACGTAGCGCAAATTTTAATTAATGTTCAGTATAGAAAGTGGTTATCATTTGTGAAACAGATTACATAAAAGTTCCTGTACTGTATAAAACCTGTTAAATAAATTATTTACATATTTATTTATTTATTCTTTTTGTAACACCTTATACCTACTAGGGGATACAAGGGCGTACTTAGTGGCGTATTTATTTTCTTTGGCTGTTTCAGTTTTATGTCATGTTAATGTTTTCATCCTGTGATAGTGCTGTCCTGTGATAGTGCTCTCTTAGTTTGAAGACTGCTAGGAGAAAATGTAATTCAAAAACATAGTGGCTATGTCATATTTCAAGGAAGGCTGAGATTAGGGAACAAGCAAAATATTCACAATTCAGCTCATTATGCTACGGTTTCATACAATTTTATACTTTATTATGTTGTTTTTGCGATGCGATATCTCCATTGAAATGGATATAGGTCCCAAGAGGGAGTTTTGTCCATAATCTCCCACGCTGGACATTCGCATTGGGGTTCGACGGGAAACAATAACATCGAACTAAAATAAAAGTCTAACTTTGCGATATGTTTATAAGGCATTTATTTATATCTCACATTATTTTCTTATGAAATATCAGTTGATTAATTATAAATGATACATGTGTAATATATTATTATATACATAAATATAGATATATAAATTCTTTAACAACTAATATTTAGTTGGTCCTAGTGAGGAAAGTACGAATATATGTATATATGTATATATCGATATATTCTTGTATCGTAGAACTGTGTTGTATTATTTTATATCAAAAAAATATTTTTATTATTATTATCTTATTTAGGCAAACCGAAATAAACCAAACATGTGTCAATAGCATTTGTGTTTTCGTTTTCCATAATTTATTTACACTTTTTTTATATCGTACTATCACCCGGTACCGACTGGCGGAAGTCGTTAAAAGTTAAATTATTATAAATAGATAACTAGCAACTTCCTGATTGTGGTTTGTTTTTGCTGATAACTGACCACTCTAATGAAATTCCAATACCTACTTGTAATCTGGTTGGGCGCCTAACTTTATAGGGCCTAGACTTAGCAACTGGCTGTAGTGTTTCAGACAAGCTTTAAAAATTTACATAAATATTCCGTAGAAATACTTCATATATTATTCATATGCAACTTAATATGAACAAAAATAGATATGTTATAATTTAAACCAGAACAATGTGTGTGTAAGAAGACAGTGGTGAATTTAAAATCACGACAAATGTACAATGTTATAGATATATGGCATTCGGTGCTATCTGCCTACTCTGTGAGAACCTACCATGCCTCAATAATACAACAAAGAGAAAATCAAATTATTTCTGGATTAATTTTATCTTGAGAACTAAATGGCTCACTTGTAACATTCACCGCCAGAATGCAGAGTATATTGAATATGTAAGAATAATTTCGGAAGTACTAATAATATTTATCTAAGCCGCAACATAATCAAAAACCCGTCGGGACTGGCGACTGGGGATTTCACAATTGTAAAAGTTGCTATGAGTATGAAGAAATACTAAAAGTGTGGTGTGCTAATTCAACTATTGAACGTAAACTGGATGCCAAAGTAAACTAATAGGTACTTCTATATTTTTTTTAAGTAATGTCTTACTGGCGTACCTCGCTTTTCTCTTTTTTTTGGGAGCAATTAATGGCTGATAAATGAATGACGAAATAGATAATATAAAGTGAATATTGTGTGCACGGGCCGATGGAAACCAAGCCTCACATATCTTTATCAAAAAGGGGGGCACTCGCTGTCAGTAACACAGAAGTCTCCGTAAGCTGTGTGCGTGTATGAAAAGATTAAATAATATTATTTATTGCCTATATTTCGTCGAATGGGTCAGCAGAGGAGTGTGGTACACTGCCACGATTCACTAGTTATGTTATACGCGCGTCCATGGAATAGCGTGGGAGATACAACATAGGGCTGGTTTAGTTTCGTTCCGACCATTTTCTAAATTACGGCATAGAAAAGTCTTTTCC
>DWME01009357.1:0-10975 GCA_018244795.1 Parelbella ahira ahira | reverse complement strand
AGAAAATATTTTTTTTTTTTATAAATTCTAAGGTGTGCAGGTTTCCTCACGATGTTTTCCTTCACCGTTAGCAAGTGCTGTGCTGTGCTGTGCTACTTATTGACAACAATTATTATGAACATATTCTTATTGATGTCTCATGTCGGACATTGACAATGACAACGTAAACAATAAATGGTTTATTTAATAAGATTTAATGTATTTGTATTGCACAACATTAAATATTAAAGACAAACAATATTAATTCTTAAGTTTTTGGTGTACTTTTTTTTCCCGAAAACGCTGTAATAAAAATAGTGTTCCAAGTCAAAGATTTTTTTATCATGTGATAGGCTTGCGTTTGGCCGCGATCCCGCAATACTTTACAAAGCTCACATATTTAATTTTATCGATAAGATAGACTTGCCTAAAATAACTAAGTTGTTATTATAACCTCTTTTTATATTGCAGGCGTCGATACACGTCTGTATAGTGTGGTATCTATGTATGGGTGGTGGGTGCAGTAGTGTGCGTTGCGTTTTTGTGGTTAATTTCATGTATTTTTTATTCATTATTTTTTTTAATACTAGCATTCTGCACTCCTTCTCTATGTAAACTATAAGTGTGCCAAATTTCATACTCCTCCGTCCGCGCAAAGTTCGTAAAAAGGAGTGTAGAGTTTTGCTTCACGTATTATTATGTACGAGTACATATATAGATGAATCTCAACCATACCAAAAAGCTATCCTTTAATAACATTATTAACACTTCATTTGACAACAATTAACGCATTCAATTTAATTCATAGGACAACATTGCTAAATGAATAAAAATTTTATTTTAAGAAAATATCCATCGATTTAATTGCTTTTTCTGTCAACATTATCAGCCCTAGTTCAAATTTGATTTGCTGCTACCCTCTATACATTTATTAAAAATTCAAAAAATGTTACTACAAATTCGCAATAATATTTTTTAATTGACATTTCGAAATACAATCCCAATGTTTTTGCAAGGGATTATTTCAACTGTGGCGCGGCAGCAGACTGGAGGATTTAATCAAGTTCATTGAGCAAATAGGTTGCTGAGAGAAATGTTGCATGTTGCTCCCAATATCCGGAGAATAGCAATTCGGAAACGGGATTGTGGTACGCAACCTATGCGGCTAGAGTTCGATGGTCACAGTGCAAATGTTAATATGTTGTTATAAATAATTAATTAATTTAAGTGACTGTCCTGCTACATCGTTGTTCTAGTGATTGCAGACGCGGCTGTTGAGCGAAAGTTCCTGGGTTGGATCTCTGACCTGGGCAAGTATTTTTGGATTTTTCTGACTTAAAATTCTCAGTAGTGGCTAGAGGCCAGATTTATGCCTGGTGTAGGTTTAGCTCCGATTCCATGGAACGTATAACATAATTGGTGGAATACTTAATAGGAATACTTATAGGAAAATAGGAATACTTAGCTCTTCTACCTGCCCATCGGGGAAATATTAGCGTCATGTTATGTTAAGTGAACGAAACAATTTTGTGATAAATAATGCTTCACACTCGTCAACCCTGACTATCATTTCTTATGTTGATCTACATATATACGAAATAAATAATCCTCAAATCCACCCTCAATCAGATAAATTCATAGTTTAATCTTCCTTCGTAACAAACGGTCGTCTACATTATTTTTTTAAAACCAATATTTTGTACAATATTTATGGCATTGCTGATTGAATATAATATAAGGCGTCATTGGTTGCCGTTTAACAAACTAAAGTGGCAACACCGTATAAACTTTACAAAAACTTTGCAAAAAGTTCTAATATAACAAGTATTGGGTGCAATAAATTCCAAAAAATTACCTAACCGAAGAATCTTTTAAGAATTTAAATATCGTGTCTAACGTAATAAGAATTGTTAAATTTTGAAAAATATTGTTTGAAAGAATAAAAAATTCTTACGCGATTTTATTTTGTCCACTATAAGTATAATGACGGTAAGGTCCATTTATCCACTCTGCAGCGGACGACTTGTCTGTTGTTCCTGATTAATTAAGACTCCTGTTTTTGCGTACTCCGACGTTATTTGATTAATATATCAAAAAGTATTGGAGACAGACCGACGCTCTTATATTTTCTTTTGGAAGATTCTTAATTATTTAATATAAATTTTACTTGATTAATAAATAGGTTAAATTTAATATCAACTGTCATATTTCTGATATTCATTGTAGTTAAATAACTATTGTTAAAAAATGACCTATCAAAAAATGAAACAGGTATTTCCAACCGGGGCTACCTAAGTCCGAATGATTTACTGAAGCAGTTAATATCTAATAAATTAAAACAATAACACTTACGGTAAGCTGCTCAATATATTCGAAGTCTTTTAAAGATATTCGTAAAGTTACAACTTTTTAAGAAAATCTCGAAGTGAGCATGAAGCCCGATCACAAATGGTTAAAGCAGTTCACTTTAGCAATACACTTTCAAACTACAACTAAAATTCTAACAATAAACATTCTCTAAATTAGCTTTTTGTTTCGTTTTGACCCGCCTCGATTCCGATTAAGACGGCGATAGTTTATCAAACAATTTCTATTACACGTTTTTCTTCAGAATAAACATTTATATTTTTCTACATTACCTTGCAACTTAAAAACGTTACGCGTGTAATCCCCGAAGAGATAGACATAGAAGTATAGTACACTCCCTCTACTAGAAATTAAATTGACGAGATAATATTGATTACATTTTAAGTCCCTCGAAGTGGTGCAATCTGGTGATGACGCAGAAAATTCATTTAAGGGATGCCTTGGACAAGAATAACAAGTTTACTACCAATTACAAACCAGGACTGCTTGGAAACCGTCCAAGGATGAATGCCAAGGCTAAGTGCGGCTGCAATACAACGAACTATTTATGTTACTAATCATGCTGGAAGGTTCTAGATTTATTATTACGAGTAAATTAATTAGTTTAATTAAAACGAACCTTTCTAAGAATCTAGGTAAAGACAAAAGATTCTTTGAACAATTTCAAAGAATTAATATAATTCGGTATGGATTCTGTTGGCCTAATCATTTAGAATTCTACCTCCCACTCAAGATATCTAAGTTAAAATTCCTGGCAGGGACTCCTAAGTTTACTAGGTTATTTGTATTTTTATCATTGAATTTCAACAGCTGCAACCGTGAAGGCAAATGTGAGAAAACTAGCACGTCTGAGTTATATTTAAAATTCGCTAAGCCATGTGTAGGCCCCTAATTACCTAGTTTGACTATAGTGGCAGATTTTGGTTTCGGCCACTCCAAATCTAACAAGAGCATGATCAAAAATGAAACTATAGAAGGGTTTACGAAAAATAACTCAACTCACCCCGTATAGCATCTGTCGAGTGTCTCACAAAGTAAAACTGATTTATTAGTTGATTGAGATATTGCCAGCATCAAAAAGCTGAAGGGAACCATTCTAATAACTTTGCAAGTTTTGTACGGCAATCTAAAACTATCTGTCGTCTATTTTTATAAGGGCATTGGCGCCGAGCACAATAGTTTTATGTTTGTGTAGTAGAGTTGTAACCCGGCGCGTGGCCTCGAAATCTATAAAGTTTACGAGCATTGGATTTAGTCCAGCAACGCCTGTCGCCAAACGCTGCCCGACACCGCGAACATGTTTTGTTTTAGTTTGTGACAAGGAGTTGTCAAATACATCTTTCCCATCAGCCTACTACTGTCCACTGCCGGACATAGGCTTCTCCAATAGCAAGCCACTGACCTCAATTTTTCAAATACAGGGTGGTAATTTTTTATTAAAACTATTCGTGTCCAGGCGGAGAAAGGATACATCCTCCGACCCCATGCCGTGTTATCGTACCAAGTTATCGTAAGAAGCGTTTAAATCCGGCGCTGCTTTATCGCAATATAGTAGGGCCTACCTAGGCACAGCTAAATGCCCTAATCATCGACGGGCAACAGCGTAAGCGGTGCGGAAAAGCTGTCCTCTACGATCCTTAACAGGCATGCCCAGCGTGGGCATTATTGGTAAAAACTCCACAGGGAAGGCCAATGTCCAGCAGTTGACAAGAAATGTTGATGATGATGATTATGAAAACTTTAGTTGATGCTATGTTGTGTACTTGTGTGACACTACAATTCTATAGAAATCTTCGTTAATAAGAAGGTACATATTATGTACAAGAAGCGACTTACATAATTATCTAAGGAATTACGTTAAAGCTACATACGAGATGTGACAGTATTAGCAGTAATTTTGGCGCCCTCTGTTGTACGCCTATCTCCTACGAAATGTATCCGAAGTTCAAATAACAAAATGTATATGTCTAGAAATGTCTACTTTTTCCGTTATACATAAACAGTTTTAATTTTATATGAAAATTTAAACAACGAGTAAATCACGCTGTGAATGCTATCCAAACATAAATAATAATACCCAACGTCAAAACATTCATAACATTGAAGATGTTTGGAGCTAACGGGTACTTTGCATATTTCTTTACTCCTTTCAGTCGTAAAAAAACCTTAATCAACCTTTACTTCCATTAAGGTCCTTGCACACTGACTACTCACGTGTAAAACTATGACAATAAAAGACGCGGTTCTACACATTTTGTGAAAATTCAACATATAGGTAAACGCTAGCTGCGACCACTTGTACAGTTCCTCTATAGCGGGCCACTCCAGACGAGTGTCACATTTATAAAACCTAAAAGGACACTTTAAGATTTATTCTCTTCACGAGTATTTCATAGAAATGCAAATGTCTAAAGACATTCACTTAGTTTTCATTTACTCCTATGTAATCTTATTTTAATAATGAAAATTTAATTTTGCCAGCTTTCAGGGCACTCTCTTAAATGTGCCCGAGTGGTTCTGGGGGAGGTGAGCGGAAACGTACTGCTATTTACTCAAAATTTTTAAGGGATGAGGAAGTACTTTGCATGTTCTGTTCATGACCTGTGACAGTTAGACTTTGGTTTTGTGGATGTGAATTTACTAAAACTGCGCTCGCTAGCTTAGTACTTACAAATGATGCTAATATGGGCAGAGGTTCACATTACTGCACAATTACCCTCAATGTTGGGCCATTTGACCATTTCCCTATTCGGATATATGAACCCAGGATACGCGCTGTGAAACACTGAATTCTGCCCACTGCGCAATCGCTGTTTTTTCACTTATTGTTAGCTCACATTAAATCCCGTCACGTACGAACGCGATATGACACACAATAAAATCTATGATAATAACTTTATTTATGTCCAACTCTCAACTGGAACTACAGCCATATGCAATAATAAAACGTTTTTATTTTCTGAACTCAAATCATATACATGCATTTTTATGTATGTACAAATGTTAATAAAATTGTAGACTTCAACAACCTTCACATTATAAGGCGCGTTGTTTATATAGAGCTAATTTTTATGATACACAAGATTATTGTTATTGAATAGATGGCAGCACTATCGCGCAGATGGCAGCACCGTCTATGAAAGGATGTTGAATTAGATGACTAATTATTTAGAAGTATATGCATTAGTATTTAAAATATGGAGAAGCTTTATGGTTCTATTTTCCCTGTAATTGGTGGCGATTTTAGTTAGTGTCCAACTACTCTGTCTTATATCTTAGAATCACCTTAAAAGTCTCTGACGTCGTTCAACGATTGTTACGGCAGTGATAAGCGCGGAAGCTGTCGCAAATGTTGGTACATGGCGTGACTGGACTATATAAATAAATATATAGTACAAGGGTGTGAAATAGTAGGCTTTAATAAAAATAATAAAATAACTAATAAAGATACTACGGTAATGTACTACGATAAAATACAAACACTCAGATAATTATAATTAAGTAATTAACTAAGGTAACAATGAAGTAATAGGCCTACCAAAGTATATATCAATAGAGGAGTTTAATATGCTCGAAATAGCTTTCAAAAGTAGACAATTTCGAAATTAATCCCTTTTCAATAAACGCTTTCTGCTGTATGTTAACTCTTGCGTATATCACGGCAGATTAATGAATAATTTTGGGGCTTTGTTAAATTGAAACGTTAGACAAATACAATCATTGCTCCAGAAACTAGCGTTGTTTGAATCCGAATGCGTGTGTGTGTGTGTATTGTGTGTGTGGGAGTATAAATTTATTGTTACGATTTTGTTGAATAACAATTATATTGCATAACAAGAACCGTCATAATAATAGCAGCCGTATTTTTTACAGACATAGTATAAATTAGCTTGTAATTATTAAAGATTATTATTTCTATAGAATGTGAAGTAATTGTTCATGAAATAATTTGTGTACAGATTTGTAAGGTACGGTTTTACAATCGGGCGTGTACTGGAAGGGATTATTTTAATTCTCAGGAATAGCAATGAGTGTCTCTAACCTTGAAAAGGAAAAATACTAACTTTTGTTTAGTTAACCAAAATATAATTAGAGTCCATCCCCGCAGTCCTTTTATCACTTATACTAACATTCTTATTACAAGTGAACACATCAGTTACGTTATTTGCAATTATTGCTTTGCCTATCTTTTCCTTCGTGAAACAAAACATTGCTAAATTTAATATCAATATTAACTTTACAAAATTTAATGGATATCTACAAAATATTTCATACTACTATGTCCCATTAATGTACTTTTTTTTACTCAATGGTTTATACTAATACAACCATCGAAATCTCTAAGTTTCGTTCTTGGCAAAATAAAAGGTAGCTCTTTATTTTCATTCTCGTAAACTGTCTAAATTTACCAAAGTTCGGATCCAGTATGAACTCCCGCCGTCGCGTCCGTTCAATGGCTGGCTTGTTTGGATAAAACGAACAAACTAGATGTCTGTTATCTTGCTGATGGAATCACCGCTCGCTTTTAGCAGATTATTTCCCATTTGGTAACTATTCCAAACTAATTTGCTGCTTGTTTGACTTCATTGTGCTTCTGTTTCACCTTGTACGATGTAACATGAGCGATAATTTTGAGTATCGCTACCTTATTTCGATAAGCCACATGAGAGCACATCAATGGAATCGGAGATAAAGCAGACGCCATGGCAGAAATCGGTTGGACTATTGCGATACTACCTTATTGCGATATTTAATTAGCGTGTTTTGTATCCTTTTCTATGATTTATGTTAGTTTATCACAAACATCATCATTATTACCACTATTATTAAAACATAAAGGTAGGCAGGTAGGCAGAGGAGTGTACCTAATACACTTCCATGTTTCACCAGTCATGCTTACATCTCATGGAATAGGTGGTGAGCTTATTACCGGGTACGGAAAAATCCAATAGTACCCGACCCGAAATTTGAACCCAGGACCACCCGATCGGCAGTCGCGCTTGCAAGCACTCGACCACTAAGGCCGTCAATTACTACTACGGCCACTATTATTACCATCATAAATAACATTATTATTATTGCACTTATTATCATCAACAGATCTTTCCTCGTTTCACTTTAGAACACGAGTTTCCGTTCAAAATGAGAGCGGTTAGTCGAGTTCGGGTTCTCTTATTATTTCTTGAATACTAAATACATAAGCAGTAAATGAACATACTATGAAAAAAAAATACTGAAATTCCCAAATATCTGTATTTAACCGTATATGTTATATATACGTTATTACTCCACAAGACTACGTTGAAAGTCAATGCCTGAGTGCACTTATTGAATCATTATGATGAAAACACAACAATAAATTTGCTGTCACTTAACAAAATAAATACACACAAAAAAATCTTGTAACACGTCATTCCCAATTTTGGTAACTAACAATTAAACAGATACAATAATAAACATAAATTTAGAAACCTCCCATATGCGCACCTGAATGAACATGTCGATCTATGTAGAAGAAGCATGTCAGGTCTGTAGGGATAAAAATATCTGGTACTCAACGCTCTCTGCTTACCACGTAACAAAACCTGGCGTGATGACAATAATAAAAAGTGGCATGAGACTATGTCTAACACAGTTTCGGTTGGTACCACACTGCATCAGGAAGGCCCCGTGAAAGACGATAGTGCTGCCATCTAGGCGATAGTGCCGCCAACTGGGCGACGTTGATGCCGTTCGTTGAATAAGAATATTGTACCACTACCCACATTAAGTAACGGCTGAACACAATCTGCGAAAAATCAAGTGTTGTACACACATTGGGACAGGCCCTTGTCCAGCAGTGGAACGGAAAACGCTGACATGAATGACCGACATTAAATGCTCAAGAGGATATGCGAGTCATATATTTATAAACCAAACTTCACATGATGGGGGTTCATTCACATCCACATATTCGTATAGCCAACCGCGTAACGCGCCGCGAACGGCCGACGACAATACGCCAACGAGAATATTTCACAAGTGACGGCACACTACGGTTTTGACATTGTTTAGATATGTACGGAAATTGAAACGCTTTGGTACATTCCCGTGAGCAATTTGAGGTATTCACAGCACTTCATTCATACGACACGTCGAAAACATTGTTTGATTATTATGTTAATTAGACGTCATTAACTTCTAACTTTCAGACGTAATGGCTATATTTAATCGATGTCATTATTGTTCTTTTAATATCACGCCAGGTTTCATACGGGATAAGCAGAGAGTATTGGTTCGGAAATATCTCTACCCTTACAAACTTGATAATATTGCAGGTGTAATGTTATATTTTAGTTGATATTTAACTTGACTACGTTGTTAGTCGAAGTGTTGCAAGCATGGGTGCTGATCGAGAGGTCCTGGGTTCGACCAGTGTCGGGTACTACTTAATTTTGCTCATTTAGAATTTCTAATAGCGTCTCGGAATTTGTATTTGTGTTCGGTGTAAGACAGTAGGCTCACCACGTAATACATGGTGGGACGTAAACGTAACATGTGAAACGTTGAGTATACTATATTGTAGATGTGATAAAGGCCTAGGGATTTAATCAATATTTCTTGTATATGACTGACGGATACTACATTAGGGATTGATATTGACTAAATACAAGTAAATATATGCATGTACATATATGTGAACATACGTTGACTTTTCGGTCCTTTTTAATCCAACGACCATCATATCAGTTCAAACATTGGTATCAGTCGAAAAGAGCGTCCTTATGATGAACGATATGCAAATATTTGTTTTAGATCGCGATAAATATTAAACCAGAGCAAAGAGTAATCTAATATAAAACATCTAGACGCCTCACTCCGTTTACCCTCTGAATATTTTACCGACGGCTTTGTGGAGCTAAAGGTTTTGTGGTAATGTTTGAGTTCGACGTCGTTTAGGATAAGCGGACTTGTTCAACAATAAACGCGTAGCTTTTTAAAATAAACACGAATAAAGGTAACGTCATATCTATAATCGCCGAAGAGATAGGCAGAAGGTGTATACTTCCACGTTTTGCCAATTGCGGTGAGTTTTGCTTTTTTATATGACGTAAATATATCACTGTATTTGGTCAAAAAAAAACACGAAAGAAGAATATTATTATTGTGTTAACTATACGACAATGTGGACATGACTACCCGCATCATATGATGTTTCGTTTATATACCTTTAAGGTGGGTAGTGGCACGATATTATTACTCAACGAATGGCAGCACCGTCGCGTAGTTGGCAACACTATCGCCTAGATGGAAGCACCATCGTATTCACGTAGCGTTAGTGACACTTTGAACATTAAATGATAAAAAGATTATCATTTTTGGTTTAAGAAAATAAAATGACGCAGTTGTCACATACAGTTAAGGTAATGTAGATGATTGTTAGGTAAAAAAACAAAAGCAAAAGAATGTGACGTCCAGCTCCAGTTAAGGCGACGTGGATAGACTTATCCATATATCCTTCAGCATCTCAACGTCAGCTTCTCAGTGCAATTTGGTTCTCTCCTAATTAGCGTCACTTTGATCTGTACTGATCCTGAAATAAATTTCCCTACATCGACGATGTTCCTTTTGCTGCGTACATACTCGTATATTACGATACTAACAATGCAAAATGTAGAAAAAATATTCCGTGAATAAATAGCTGCATCTTACCTGAAACAAAAGAAAGTTTACTGTTAGTGGTATATAACCGAAGTGAAAGGTCACAGAAGCCAGCGTGCACATATGTAGAGATTGATTAATATAGCAGAAGCACGGCAGGGCTGAAGGATGGAGATATTGTGTACACAGCGCTTTCTGTCCTCCCCGTAAAGAACCTGGCGTGAAATACGTATGTATAGAATATGATTAGGTTGACGTAATTATGGTACGAGTCTAAAAATGTATGTATTAATATTTCTACAAATAATTTGGACATTGAAAAAGGACCAACATTATTATTAAACCTACATTTCATAATTTACGACCTGAATAATATTTTACTTGGTTTGACACAAAAGATTAATTACCCATTGAGGCGCAGTGAAAAGACCATAGTACCACACCTATAAAGAGCTAAAGGGGTTAACAGACGGACTTGTTTAAAATTTTCATGAATTATGTTTTCATGCGCTTAAATTAAGCCTTTCCAGGTTCACTCATAAGGTATGAGTGCTTACACGAGAATGAAATGTGATGCCTTAATTGGTCTGAACGCGGACTGTGAAGCGAAAAAGGATTAAGAAAATTTTGCTACTATAAATGAGAATATTAGTAAGAACTGCCTCGTGGGTCTGGTGGTTGCGAGTGCGACTGCTGAGCAAGATCTTCTGGGTTCAGTCCCGTCCATCTTGTCGTGATCGTTGTCCGAACTTGATATTCCTAGTAATAGCAGGGGTCTGGATTTGTTCTCAGTGTCTGACATTAGGTTCACCTATCCTATTGGACGTGAAACCTAATGAAAAGTGGAGGTATGATGGAGGATGAAATAGGTGGTGAGCCTATTGCCCTACACCGGGCACTAATCCAGACTCCGTGTCACTATTAGAAATTCTAGATTAGAAAAATCCAATAGTACCCGACCCGAGATTTGAACCCAGGACCTCCCGAT
>DWME01009356.1:0-10977 GCA_018244795.1 Parelbella ahira ahira | reverse complement strand
GTGGCGTGCCATTGGAGAGGTCTATGTCCAGCAGTGGACGGGAGTAGGCTGATGACGATGATAATATCATTAGGGTACTTACTAAAACTTTATTTAAAGATGTTAGAACTTTAGAGGATCTGCGTAGAAGTGCGTTTAAATTATTGTTAAATCATCAATCATCATCAAAAGTACCTGAATTTTATTACTTCAGCTCAAATACGCTGCGCCTGTGGTACCCGCAGCTGGCAGCTATGATTGGCTCGGACGGCAATGTCAGCCTCTGCTCGGCCATTGCGCCCCCTCCTCTGCAGGATGCTGTGAACGAGGCCTGCACCCCCATCGAGACCGACATGCTAACTTATCTGCAGAACGCCATTGTTGGCGTAGGCTCTGTACTCACTTACGGGATAGGTGGCGCTTTGGTGAATAGGTAACAATAAACATATTTAGTTATTTATTTATTTTCATAGTATTACTATTTAATCTCTTTAAACTCATTTCTAATTTGAACTAAGATGGTCGCGTGTGAGGATGTCGTACAATGTTTATGTGTTAGATTAATATTAAAGCCCAACTACACCCGAACCCATTTGTCATTAATTTTGGAGTAAAACCGAAATCATATCGTATCGTTACATCTAGGTAGCATACGCAACTACCTTCGTAATTTAATGCCTTGCTTTCATAGACTTCTCCTAATTGTTCTCACTTCGGGCACAACAGATAGACGATATTTTGACAATTAAGCTTCGGACTTATGATTCCACTGCTTATAAGGCTCCTATCAAAGATTAAAAGAACGATTCACTTAACGAAAATAAAACAATTCTCCAGGTTTGGTAAAAAGCTAGTAGCAGCGTTCTGTGCGATAGTCAGCGCAGTGATAGTCGTCCTACTGCCATTGCTCGGAGATGGTGCGCTCGCAGTGGTGGCGATGGTCACTACGGTGCTCGCCTTTACTTCTCTATGCGACGCCTCTCTCTCCAGTATCTGTGTGGATTTGTTCCCAACTTCGCTCAGGTACATTATGCACTAAGTGTCGCGAATTATATGATGATAATAAATTGATAATTATCCGCTCAAATTACCATGTATTTTTCTTGTATAATGTTTTGTGACGATATATGTATAATTTCTTGTATAATGTACCCCAGGTGGAGCACTCGCATATCGAATATACTCCACCACGCAACCCCAGTACAATTAAACTCCCTTTCTCGTACCTATACCTAATTTCAATATTACGTTATCATTGAATATAAAAAAGATTGTACCTATTAGAACCCAAATTTTGTCCCTGAAATGCTGTTTTTAATTTTCTACAGGGTTATGGCTATGGCCACTTTTCTAATGTGTGGAAGACTGGGAACAATATCTGGAACAGTAATTTTCCCAGCACTTATAGATTATGGTTGCTTACCACCGTTTATTACAATTGCTGTCGTATTAACTGGTAAGACTTTTTTATAGTTTACTGCCATCTAGCGAACATTATGCATATTATGAATTTATTAGTTCGACTCTTTTACAAAATGTTTAGTATCTACTTTATTACTATTTTGTATCGGTAGGTAACTAATAAATTTATCAACTTACAATTAGTATTAACATATTTCGTTAGATGGCTCTGCATAATTATTTATCTTCATATGAAATTAAACCATACGTAATATAATTCCCTTAACCACAATCATTTTTAATTGCAGCCTGCGGAGTAGGCTGTTTCTTTGTACCGAATACAACATTAAAGAAACTAGAATGAAAAAATTATTTAAGAATCATATTAGCATATCTGCCTTGTAATTATATTGTTTTGTGTCTATTTGTTTGTTAAAAAAAACTTTGTAAAAAAAAGAAGTCAAGGTGAAAATAAACTGCTGGGATTTAAAAATATTCTCTTTCTTTATTCATAATTTATAGTAACCTAATCTCATTCATCTCAGTCAGACTCACAACTGAACCTTTAATCGGCGAATCATGGAGAACTGTCGCTATCTAGAATAAATTTTATATTAGTTATAGCTTTCTACATATCTTTACAATGTATATTAAATTCAAACGCGGTGATTAAATATTTCGTGCTGCAAACCTTGAGGATTCCATTAACAAAACAGCTTCATGTAAAATATAGTTTAAGAAATAAAAACAAAAATTAAAATTAGAATCTTTTCTTTTCCTTTTATTTTCGTCTAATAAAAATTGTATACTGGCCAAATAAGGAATTATTTATTATTTGTACAAAAGAGAAAAAAAAATACATTTTATATACATTGTTAAAATATGTTAGATTTAATAAGGCGCTAAATCAGTCTAATTCAATGACTAAACAGCGGTATGAAATATATAAAATCCAGAATAAATATGATATACAAGAGTGACGGATAAATTTTATAACATACATTTTGTACATATTTCCATGTTTTCGGGTCAATAAACTATTGCACAAACAACTTAACAGATCACAAATAGATAAGTAAACGTTAACCACAGAGTATACAAAAGTTTAGCTAGCCCTGAAGCGATTTGATCGCTAATAAAGTTTGAAATATAATTCCAAGTAACAAAATAAATTCATAACGGTTGCGAATTCTTTTTTTAAACATTGTAACCTGTAAATTAAATAGGCGGGTTTATGAAATTTGTGATACGAATTTTAAAAAAATATTTGTTATTACTTTGTTGTCGTTTTTTTGAATGTGTAAAATTATATGACATTTGAAAACAACCTATGAACACATGTCAAAGTGAACTTTAAAACTTTTCATGACTGCTTAATTTTAATGAAATAAACAGATATTTTAATAATAACAAACTTTTCTATAGTTGTACAAACATTTTAAAGAACATGTAAAAATCTACAAGTTGAATGGTCCAATTTACAAGAAAAAATATCGAAAGTGAACTGGCCACTTTACCAAGATTCCCGACGCGTTAAGACAAAGCAAGTGGGTATAGACTAGATTGAATAGCTTATTGTCAAGTCGACTCACTTTGTCCCCGCGATACTCTTAAATTCGAGCTTTTAACATAATTTATAATACATACGTAGGTCGTATAATTAATGTATATACTTATTCATATAGGCCAGTGAAATTGACTGTATTACCCTATATAGATTTTGCATACTATTTATATATTACATTTGAATACAACACAAGGCACAAAGTTTATAACTTGGTTTAGATTTACACCTATCTAAAATCGTTGCATTTCACGGGCGATAGTGAACTTTATATGTGAAAACATAAGGTCGAAAATTGATTGACTCGCCGTCGTGACATACCACGATTCTTTATTTAAATCAATTCGATTGCACTATTTCACTTACGAGCCATTCGTAACGTCGACAGATCTTTTCGAATTAAAGAAAACTAAAGTAGTGTATTATCTGTTGTTGTTCCCATTGCACGTGAGACACGTTTTGTTAAACCCTCTCTTATTGAAGTCGGTTAAAATGCTTTTCACACAGCCTTCTTCGCGTCTATATCCCCAACTCTCGATACAAAATTACATCATTATATTAATATTTTTGTACAAAAAAACTGAAATACTCTAACACTAACTTAAATAATTACATCCTAAGATAAGGCATACTTCATAATTATAAATAATTAATTACAGATATTTATAGTACATATAACCATCTATATACAGTCTCCCGTAATCTTAAAGCCGTGGTCTATACACTTACATCAGATGAATTGTACAGGTGACTAATAAATTGGACTCATCAGTACATCTCTTGGACCGAGCATACCTACCCACATTTCATTTACTAAGCATAATGCAAACCAGGGAATCTTACTGAACATGCATATATATTTTATTAACACGTATAAAGTGAAATGTTTAAGTACTGCACGCACGTTGAAGTCAACAGAAAATATGTGTAACACCCGTTCCAAGAATAAGACGTGGACAAACCACCACGAGACTGACGGACAAAAAGGATGGTGAAAAAAATTTAACAAAAATTTCAATAAAAAAAATTAAATATTATTGATACATCTTATTTTGCTATATTATAATTTTTTATATGTAACAACAAACAGCAATCTCATACGTCAAAAAAATGGTCCGGAAGAAAACGCTTCGCACACACTAATATCTTGAGATTAACAATTTTAACATTGAATAAAAGCATTCTTTTAGAAAAATCCTAGCCGTAAAGTAACGTGTAACCATCCATCGTCTATCCCTCTTATTACAATCTCGTCCACGGCAATACGCTCTTAACTTCACAATTGGCTGACCAATTTGAACAGAACGTTTAAAAACTCTACACTGCAATCCAGCAAAGTTGTCTTGCAAATAAATAACAATAAAACTATCGTCTTAATTCATTTTGTGACGGAAACATGTAAGTATGTATGTATGTTAAACGAACAGACACAGTTTTGGGTGCGTTTATACAATACTCTTCCACGCTGACAACATAATAGAATCCGTACATATGTATGTACATATATATATAATACATATGGAATTGTAATGGAAATGAATGCGCGATTTTCAGAAGCTCATTCGCTCGCCGATCAAGGACGGTAGCGATTTGGACGAATTAATTAAAAAAATTCAATATCAAGGATTTCAGTAGTGAACTAAGACTTCAATAGTAAAAAAAATTGAAACAACACTTTGATGTGGGTTAATAATAAACACTACTAAATACAGATATAAAAAAAATGTCATGCAACCAGTTTTCATCATTTCCTTGTTTATGTACATATACGTCAGTTTGATGAACATAAGAATATATCTCTCAATATGACTTCATATTTGTAAAAGTTGTGTTTTTTTTTATTTAAGAACAACGAATATCAACAAGAAATGACGTAAGTGAGGCAGGTGTGTCTCTAGTTTGGGTATGTGTACAGATTCTTCTAGACAAAAGTAATTTGACGACCAGAATGTTAAACAATAGTTAAAAAAAATCTGCGAATGCTTAATGAAAATTCTTCCCTTCGATCTTAAAATTTACACCATAAGCAGATGTACCTATTTAAAAAATTTTCATAAGTCTGTTTTATATATGTATACTTATTTAAAGTTGCCATGTGAAATAAATCAACACAATTGCCACACACAAAAATGTCGACATGTATACTTGACAGTTGCGCTGTTATTAAATACAACATAAGACAAACGAAATAGCGTAGTGACATCTGCGAATACGTAAAATTATTGTCACCGTCCAACCGAAACATTGATGCACTATTTCTTTGCCACCAAGTGTACTGTAGTCCGACATATATAAAATGTTTTCATAGTCTGTTTTTATTTGTATCAAAATGTTTATGCACTTCACTTTGGTCCTTTTCCCAGTTTTTTTTTTATCACAGTGATGATGCTGTTTGATTTCGTAAGATGAAATCATTTAGAAACCTTCTACATTTTCCTCTTCGTCGTTGCGATATTTCTTTATACTTCAGGCACGTTTGTTTACGGAAATATCCTAAGGTTCTCCATGACTTCTAATCTTCTAGCAGCTTCTATTGCAGCCAACTTTACTTCATGGCCGCAAGTATTGTGGTCTCTTCTCGCCGTCGTCTCCCACTTCTAATAATTTCATATACTTATCGAGATCAAACAGTACCACATACGAACACTTTAAATGTCTTTGCGTCAGCTTGGCGGGGCGAGGAGAACTTCGAGCCAGCATGGACACGCCGTCACGTCTCGCCGCGAGTACTTCGGCCCCCAGCCCTTCGCGAACGATATCCGCACTGAGCGAGGGTCCACCGGCCCTACGTGGGGTAGCGACACGGCGGGTGGAGGGCTGGCCGGGTTGAAAATGCATAGGCAGTGCCCGGGAGCGACCCTCCAGACTAGCAGGGCCTACGCGGCGGCCGCGTTTAGTGCTGGCGAGCTGACGAAGACGGGCTCCTGGCTTCGATTGTATAGCCAGACCCCGTCCGACTCGAGGGACAAGGTCACGCCCAAACCGATTTTCGCTCGGGTTTTCCGCACCTGGAAGACGATTGAATTCGGTTAGAAATATGTATAACAGCGTAGCAGGAATAGCAGTTATTGATTAACTATATAAAAAACTTTAATTTTAATATGTAGCCAGCGATTATGTGAGAGAAAAAAAATACTAATAGTTCTTTATTAAGCACTACTATTTGAATTATTAATTTCAAACGGACATTGGAAAGCTTATTATTATTACAATTACTTTGTTTAGAACAGCAGAATGAAACAACACCCATAATACCACGTGGTCAAGCCAGAAAATGGATGAGGAGTAGTTCAAAATGCAGTACCACTTCTGACAATAATATTAAATACTAGGCCCTAATGATTAGCACTTCGGATTATGGTATCAGGACAAGTGGCTTGACTAATTTATGACATAGAATATAAGAATTACGAAGATTATTCCTGACATACTAATTATTGTCTGAACTTGTCATCGCTGGTATTTTTGAATAATTTTTTGATATTGATGTTAAACTCGAACTAATTGCTGGGCCCGGCTTCGTCGTTTTAATACAAAACCAGGCAAAACAAAGATTTGTTATGAGCTCGAACGTTTGTTGTATGAGTGTGTATAGTTATTTAAATGAGCATCAATTTCAATAATTATATAATTTATATTGTATCAGCTGTCTGCTGACTATACTACGGTCTGTGCCTAATTTCAGAACAGATAGTATAAAAATTGTCCCAAGATTTACTGAATTAATATTTATTGATAATAAAACATAAACTTTTGTGTCATAGATTCGTTTAGGAAATACTTTAAGAGTATTATCCCATTGAAATAAGGATAACGTAACCTTGTGTCTACAATCGCCGAATGGGTAGACAGAGGAGTGTAGTACACTCCCACGTTTCACCAGTTACATTTACGTCCCATCCTATGGAATAGGTTTTGAGGCTATTGCTATACACCGGGTACAGATCCAGACTCATTATAAGAAATTTTAAATTTAAGATTCGTATAGAAAAATCTTTAAGAGTAATATATTCCTATCAAAATAATAGTAATATCTTTCCCATCTAGCGAGTATGGGATAATTTAGCAATAGTAGTCCAGTGAGCGCGCACTGGCAGCGGCTCGCGGCGCGCTATCTCGAGTTATCGCGGAGGTTATCTCCGACGCACACTAAATCAATTTACATACGGACAACGGACAATTTACTATTCAATCAGGAGTGGTGACCTATTAAGCGGTATTGATTTGTGACCACGCTCCGCAATTAACGTTGAGTGGTCAAACTGCAGCGACCACCGGCTAAGTAAAGACGTTATTTGTAAATCTCCAAATATTTCTCCGCCATATACATAGGTATATTGAAACGAATGTTACTATATTGGAAGTCAACGATACATGTGAATATCGATAAATCAATTTGTGTCAATACAAATAATACCCGATATTAAAGTACTGAATAATAATTAAATGGTTATTCGATAATATTAGAAACATTGTAAATGGAAATAACGGAAACACAGACGCCGATCCGCATAAACGGAATTTAAGTTTAATAGACCATAACTTTCGTCCGCAAAACGATATAAGTTTATCTGTAAGTTACTCCCAAGTTGCTCTTTAAATCAACAATATTTTCATTATAACAATACTACGTGTGCACAATAAATCAACAATTTAAATTGTAATTCAAAACAATGCAGCGGCCAACATTAGTATCCGAAACATCGGTGGAACATTATAGCTTCCTCCTGTCTGTACATGAGCGAGCGTCTTGGCAAATAAATAATTTATAAGCCTGGAATGTAAGGGGTAGCTGATGAGGCGCACGTAGGCCACATGTGCACACGTAATGCGCGAATTTTGCCACCGACATCGAGAAGTGATTGCGTGCGATAGCACTGATAAGCTGCGGTATTCACATCAACAGGTCAGGTCTCTGAAAGGTTAGAGATTTCGTAGAGTTCAAAAAGTTTATCGCGTTATCTGAGCGCGTCGTAATGGCTTATCCATTGTTGTTTCTTGTTGTACACACGGAATTATATATTCAATCGTTTATTTACGTACGTACACATTCCAGCAATATTAATTTCCATTTGCGATTTGTTTTTCCGCATTCACAGTGGAAAAATGTTGGAAAAAATGTTGGATTTTTTAATTTTATTGCAAGCGGCATTTTGTAAGCTATTTGCCCAGCGAATAACAACTCTGTAACAGCACAGTTTTGGATGAGTAAAGGTCGTCTGTGAATTACAGTACAGTTTAATCAATTCTTTTTCGAACATCCGATCAGATCCAAATCTAAACAGCGTATGCTACGATAACAAAATACCTAACAATATGTATATTACACAATTCTAAACACAATTACATAGTAAATTTTACACTCAGATACAAATGTTCCCGCTCATAACACAAATATATGTCCTGCGTTAAAATCGACCCACGACCCCAAACTTTCCAGTCATCGTCACTAACCACTTATGCCAGTTAAGTAACAGGCAATTCTAATGGCACTAATCTATCAAATTATGCTCTAAAACAATGACCCCATTCGGCTACATCGAAAGTCAACTACGGGTAGTAATATTCATGACATTCACAATTCCGTCTAAGCATCTTGTTCCATTGCCTACCTGTTCAACTTGCGGCTCCCGGCTGTCCAGCGCATCCAGGCACAGGCCGTGCCGCCCAGAGCCGTACGCGCCGCCGTCGCCCCCGAACACGTCCACCGCCCGCACCCTCACCCCGAACTGCCGCCCCACGCGTTGCGTCAACTCCCAATACGCCAACCGACACCACTCCGACTCCCAGCTCTGACGCTCTGAAAAGAGCATGCAGTTTTATAAATATTTAATTGAATGGCAATAAGCTAATTTATTTTATTCTAAATCAATTGGTATCATCAATTATATAATATATCTTTTATGGTCCGATTGTTGAGACATGAGTCGTCTCTCAAAAGAGAAGATTAAAGTCATAGGTGTGTGTCAGTAATGAAAGTCATAGATTAATACCATATTTATATGTTACAAATTAAGAGGAGATACGATAATTACTATTAATTCCAGTTGCGAACTAACTCATTCTAATAAACCATACTTAAAACGTTTTGCAGGGAACCACTAAAACGAAGCACAGTGATAGTATGCATCGTGTTCGTTAGTGATCATTGACCCCTTTCGTAGTATACATACATGTTTATAAGGAGTATCGATTGTTTAATTTCGGCAGGACAGACGTAATATACTCGTATCGTAAATTGAAAAACGGTAAAAGTCACAAGTAATTTTTGTATTTAAAAATAAATTTCGCCCTAATTTTTTATCTTTACCTTTCTAAAACTCTATACAGAAAAAGAACGGTACCGATTAAAGCAAATATCAACGGAACAAAACCAACGCGGTCTCGTAATGATGTACAGTTTGCGAGCAAACCTAGAAACTGTATCATTAACTAATATTCCGAGGTATGACATCACTGTACACTTCACAGTGGAAAATTGGCTGCAGCGGCCACTGTTACTGATGAACTGTCAAAAGAGTAGGAGACGAATGCCAATAGATTAAGCGCTTAAAGAGATATTTGTAAAAAGAGATTCGTCACGTCCAAGTATAGGACTTTCCACATGTTGCAAACGAATTTATACTTTTTTTCTCTCGACCCTATATTATCTTTCCAGTTGGAACACGGCTCTCCTCCTAGAATGATAGGGTTAAGTCCATAGCTAACGAAATGCCCAATGAAATATACTGATCTGTAATTTATGACACTTCACGTAGATTATACTATAGCTTTGTTATTATATTAAGATTCTCTCCTTACTTGAACTTTAATGAAAAATGAAACAATGTTTCAGGAAACAGACATCACATTCGAAAAATTGGCGACATGGAATGCAACATATTGTACTTATTACTTAATGACATGACTGCAACTGTTAACTATGGATACGTCCATGAGTTCCGTAAACATATTAATTGGAAAATGAATCGTGTGATGGGTTAGGGAGTCCACGTGAATATCAAACGAGCAATTTGCACGCGATTGGCTGTGAGTTAGATTTGTGACATCAAATATTCAAAATGTTATTGCTTTTACCGAGCTAGGAAGCTGATTTGTTTTATTAAATCGAAATAGTAAGATTACTAATCGTAAAGGATAAATACACCTTTTTGATCAGACAAAGGTTCTTCAGAAAGAAAAATCAGAAGTTTGGTTGTGTTAAACCTAGTTGAAAATCGAATCGACAACATTTGGGTCAGAAATATGTGTCGCGTTCCACTTGGACACCCGGCTGGTCTATGCTAGGGTTTTGCTCTTTAAGTCCCCATTTGTACACCACCAGGTGTCTCACAAATCCCATGAAATATGGTATGTCGCTAATGGCAAGCCGGCGCCGGGCGGGCGGGCCGCCGATCGATAATCAAGGTTACAGCGCCACCAGCCACGTGGGGCTGACTACCACCACCACCGAGCTGGTGGTATTTATGTGACATAGACTTTGATTTATACGGCTGGTTGCCTGGCGATTTAAAATAGCACATGCAAATATATTTGTAGGTATATCACACGGAGAGTACCGTAACGATAAAAAATAATCCGTGAAAATGTCCATTTACATATATGTACATTACTATTCTTTATTTCACACTATTTTGTTTTTTCTTGAACTTTATTATATGAGAATTATAGATCGGCTGTAATTCTATGTATAAATAAATCGGTATGTTCTAGCCATTTGCTCTGTATATAGGAACTAGATGGCCAAGTTTTGATAGAACATGGGTTAATTTAGGAACCGATCAGGAATTTATCACACCTGTCAAGCAGCGAAACTTCTCCACAACAGACTCGCTATTAGGTTGTTTCCCGACTACATTACCACATTGCCAACGACACTTGTATGATACACGAATTTTGAAAAGGTAAAAGCATTTCCTAAAGTAAATTTATTCAATAACAACATTAATACAATCTGTGGTACCGTATGTGGTATCAAAGCACGTATGTTAATAACATTTTTACAATGTGTGGTATAATGTGTGGTATTAAAT
>DWME01009355.1:0-10977 GCA_018244795.1 Parelbella ahira ahira | reverse complement strand
GGGTGCTATTAGATTTTTCTAATTTAGAATTTCTACTAGTGACTCGGAGTCTGGATGCGTGCCCGGTGTATGGCCATAGGCTTACCACCTATTCCATGGGACGTAAGAACGTATCTGTTCAAACGTGGGAGTGTACTACACTCCTCTGCCTACCCCTTCGGAGTTTACAGGCACGAACTTTCGTTTTTTTAACTTTGTAAATGATTTGTTCTTGGCAGATTGTCCTGCCTCGTGAATTCCTTAAATGCCTTAAAGAATTAATATATCTTTTTAAAAATGGAACAGTGAAATATTCCTACAATATTTAATGTTTACAGAAAAAAATTGATAAAAATTCAAACAAGTGTCGTTTCAATCCGTCTCTAACAGATTCTTCAGTTTTAACAAATCTTATTTTCAGTTTAGTCGTTACTGTTACCCAATTCATGGACATCCTGAAACGTTTACAAGCGTGCTGGCCACAAGAATGTTAGAAGACATAATATGTTTAGTTCGTAAGCAAATCGAATTATGTCGGCATTGGATGACATGACGCAAGGGGCGGGCACGGCGTGTGACTCGAAATTGAATATGGTAAACGATTTTTTGTTACCACATAAATTCCTTATTGGTTTGTGTTCAGAAATTTTAATCTGGAACTGTTTTCAATTAACATCACCTAATGTTTAATTTTACAAGTTAAACTTACTTATTATGTAATTTTACAAGTTAAACTTACTTATTTTATGATTTTACAAGTTAAACTTACTTATTGGAAAATAACTTTTATTTCCAAGCCATTGGTAGTAGTTTGATCATTTCGTCGATTGTCTCCGTTGTCGTTGGTATGTTCTAATGTTGCTCATGTAGCCAAACTTTTTCATGGAGATCCTAACGTGTTAGAAGCAGTTGAATAGATTTACTTGAAAAAGGAGGGACAGTTCTTACCTCGTTATAATAAACAATGTTTTGATAAAGTGGAATCTAAAAATAAAATTAGGAGACATTTTATATCTAATATTATGATAATTTTATTGTAATAATAATAACACAAAAACAGGATGTCGTTAAGACAACGACGAAAAAGAAGACACATTTCGATTTCTCAAAATTAAGTTCAGAATCGATTACTAAACGCTTTCTCAGTATTTAAGAATGAACTTATACCATGGGCGAGACTTTAATTCGAATATGTCCCCTATTACATAAGAGCAAAGGTCAAAATCGTACACACCTCGTTCTATTTCGATCATACATTCGTCACGTGTTTGGATCACGTCGCTTTATTATGAATGAATGAATGAAACCGGTACCACTATAAAACATCATTTTTGACGTTCATCGTTCTATAAGTTTGATATTAGAATATATTATGCACTTTACGGTTATAGTAATAAGGGTTATGGTATTAGAAAATTCAATTCGTACAGTTGTAATACGGGTATTGTCGAAATAATTGTACAGTACTAGACGATGTATCGATATTGAATGATAAATGATTGTATGTCAGAACGGAACGGATTGAGTATCGACGACAAAAAAGTTGTTTGTAAAAGTCGCGTTCCAGGTTCATTCACCATTATTTGATGTCTATAAATATATAGCACAGAGTAGACGGACATCAGAGGTGACTATTTTTATTTCTTATCAATTTTTTTTCAAATTCAAGACAAATATGCTATTGATTGATAAGTCAGTTTCAATGAATAATCCAAATATTTTAAAACAGGTTTTATGTAATAACAAATTTCATAAAAAAGATCATCTCTCTCATGTTGGATATCTTTATAATTTTTAATTGAGGCTCCATTTGAGGTAATATCAAGACAAAAAATATAATAAAGTACATTTAACATTTTGTTTCATGTATATTCCTAACTAACTCTCTTATTAGGTACCGATTTAATGGTTACGGTGAGGTGCCGTGCAAAGGGTAACGGACTCGATTGACAACTAGACCGATTTTCAATATTCGTTTTAAGGCTAGATCTCTCAGGTCGATCTATCTTTTTTATTTTAATCAACTCGTATTCAATAATGTAACACAAATCGTATGCCATTCGTGGCTGGGATATAGAAATCACTTGCTTACCTATCTACTCTAATCCACAATAAACAACAATTGATTTTGATTGACTTTGGCATTAATGACACAGACCATCTTAGAGGAAAGGCCACCTGAGATGTATTTTTGTTATTATTATTGTTTATTTCAAGTCTTTTTAACATCATCATCAGCCTATCTCAGTCCACAGCTAAACATAGGCCTCCCCCAATGAGCGCCATCGCGCCCTGTCCTCGGCTTGTCGCATCCAGCATCTGCATGCAGCCTTTCCTTGTTAACATAAAACTCATAAATCAGACCTGAATCCATATCCTCTGCGTTCGCGGTTCATTTCACATATTGTATCTGCATGGAAATTGACTTTAACATAAATGGTGTTTGAATTTTCCTGTTTTTCATTTGCAATAATTGACATTTACAAATTGCTTTATTTGTCTATTGAAAATATAAATGATTCAAATATACACGTAATTTAATTTTAATTAATAATTACTATTTTTTTATCCAACAAAATGATATTAAAACAGTCTATTCGTTTCGTTGTGGAGCTAGAAGGATGTTTGTACATAGATTATAGAGATTTAAAAAAATAAGTCAGACATCGTTAGTCTATGATAAATCATGTTCACTTATAATCTCAGACAACAGACTCGTGTGCAAACAAAAAGATATTTTAATTTTTAATAGGATAGAATTTATATCAAATACATTAAATGGCTGTCCATAAAGATTAATAATATAATAGTTGCGATATACGGCTTCCGCCCACGTTGCGCTGGATAATAATTTATGATCTGTGCAATGGATCTGGTTTTAATTGTAACGTTTATAAATAATGAGTTTGTTATCTATGAATTTGTGCATAGAGACGAGCATAGATTTTTTTTAGGACAATCCCACGAGACTAGTTCTAAATCTTATCACTGCGGGTGCTTAAGCAATTAGAACTATATACTCTGATACGTGTAATAGCAGGTCGAAGTCTTCAGTCGAATAGCCCTTGACAGTCTTAGTCAGAATAGTCAAATCCCGGGGCGCTGTGATATACGGTTCTTCAAGAAAGACATGAAAAAAGCTCTCATTCAAACCGGCACAAAATTAGCAAAACATTCGACGGGAATTGCACCGCCCATAGGTAATGATGATTACTTGCAATCAGGTGGCCTGTCTGCCTCTTTGCTTGGAACTTTATATTAATAAAAAATCGTCAAGTTTTCTATCATATAGACAGATATATGTAGGTCATCATAATACATTTATCGTTCCACTGTTCTACAGGAGTCTCCTCCCAGAATGAGAAACGCTAAGAACATAGTCACGTTAAATAAATGCAAGTTATCAGACTGTACACGCTTTAGAAAATATTACAAAACACCGTAATTACTATAAGATGTTTTTTACGATGTGTGTAGACATACATACATATAAAAATATACATTTACATACATCTTAGATATTTGATCATCATTATCATCATTGGCCTATTTCAGACCACTGTTGGACATAGGCTTCCCCCAATGAGCTAAGTACCTACGTATTTGTCCCCTTTGGTATTTACCGTCACTTATTTACGTGTTTAACATTCACAATTCATAAGAATCAAAACAGTATTACATATAAAAAATATAATGATGAAAAAACATCAGTAAATGATAACATCCTGTATAGTTAGGGCGCGGGTCTATCCAGGCGTGTCGACCTTCCAATGAAACGTGTCACAAACTCAATGTGACGCGCATTTGTTCACTTTTGTTACGTGCTATACTGTAAATTAAGACCGAAACCAAGTATTTTTTTCATCCATAAATAAAATCATAAAATTCCAAAATTCGACTGTAAATTGCAAATTATGGAATCTGCATATTATACACTAATTTTAAAAGTTTTGATCGATAAATAAACGTAATTACTAATTACTTTTTTAAACAGCTTATTTATTTCACATTAGAAAAATCTGATTTTCTAGAAGGTTCGGAATATTTAGACATTATAGACAGTAAAAACTACTTAGTAATAAGCAAACTATAGATAAAAAATTTGATAAACAAATAACCGTGAACTTCATGAAACATTTTTCTATTCTTTATTTAAATTTTCTCCCAGCAGCATCGAAGGACCAGGAAGGTTCGAGAAGTATGTGGAAACTGTGGTATCGCGCGCAAATAATACTGCTACAATATTCCAATTACAAACGAAGAAGTGACCGGCACAAAGGTCATTACGGTTTATAACAACGTGTGCATGGGAATTAAATGTACATTAAGTGCCGCCTCGACCGGAACGCGCCCGGTCATGACGTCATTTCTTTAACTTGTAAACAATAATATCCGACATAGTTTTTTTAACATTTAGACATTTGCTATTAAGACTACTGTTTAGTTAAAAGCCGAGGATCCTTTATAAAACCTTACTTTGTGAAACCTCAGGGCAAGCTTCAAAGATTTGATCTTCATCCATTCTCTTTATCTCTTGACCATCACCCTGTATTATGTAGTCTGTATTGTATATTATGCCAGTACAATTTTGGACTGAACATCGTCGTTATCATCATCAACCCTCTTATCTCTTATCGTTCTATTATTGGACTGTACGTATATGTATGTACATCCCCTAACTATCTTGCTCTGTCCTCATCAAGCAGTGTCCTTTGCCCGCAGCCTTTTGCAGATTGTTTCTCCTCTTGATTGAAAGGCGTAATCCATTGAATATCCAAATCGTGATCTCTTCTCAAGAAATTGCTTACCCCAATATATGTATATTCATTATTTGTATTGTTATTTTAATGATATAGCCAACTTAGTGTCTCTTTAGCTAACTTATTCGAGAATTAGCTGAAGATTCGAGACTCGGCAGACTTTGGTTTCTCTTTGATTACATCATTGATACATATGCGTCTGTCAAAATAACTTTGACAATTGATGTTAGAATGATAAATATTAATAAATGCTACAATATCATATTAATAATTCTTCAATATCATCATCAGCTTGTCTCAGCCCACTGCTGGATTTAAATCTTCTCTAATGAGTGCCGTCCGCCATGCCGTGCCTGTCGTCTTTACCTTATCTAGCTTTGGCCTACACCCTTTCGCAGGTCCTCATCCCGCCTAACCAGAAAACATCCTGCTTTACGTCATGTGCGAGCAATTACCGAAAAGACTGTTGTTAAACACAAAACAAACGGAGCTTATTTAAAAATTATTTTTGATATAAACAAGTTAGGCGCTGTACGAGACCACATTTATCAAGTTTAAACCATCTTTATTACTGTTAATTACTTGTCAGAACAGCGGATTGAGGTTTTTTGTTGGGAGATGTTGTGAAGCTCTAGAATATGGTAATGAGTCATTATGTACATATACATCATATGGACGTCCTAGGTCGGGCAAAATTGTTGGGTTTTTCTAACTTCAAACACCTAGTAGTAGCTCGAAGTTTGAGTTTTTGCTCGGTGTATGGCAATAGGCTCACCATGTATTCCATAATGGGACATATAACTGGTGAAACATAGGAATGTACTTCACTCCTCTGCTTACCTCTTCGGGGATATAAAGGCGTGGTGATATTATTAGCTAAATTCAGATCCAGCCAGTCCCAACCTGCACGCCTTCCGGTCCCGCTAAGACCAAGCGTGTGGTTATACAATTGATAATTATATTTTTTGCAGTTGGTCATCTGGCTTCTGTAGTACCTATACCTGTTACAACTCGTTAAGACCTATCTTAAGCACATCATGTTGGGTTCCAAGTTTTTGTATATTGTGCATACTTTCCTGTTGTATTTGTAGGTATTATATCGTTACAGTATTTTAGAATATTTGAAGCGGCTTCTCATTTGAACACCTGTCGTTCACATTACCAGATGATTGAAATTTATTTTTCCGATATTGACTTTAAATATCTGGATATAAATTACTATTTATTTATCTTCGATACTGCTTTCGTATTCACGAATTTCACTAACTCTCTAATGTACAGATATCATTATAACTTCATAGCGCTCTAATATCTTAAGTTAAGTAAAAATCTCAGTGTGAGTACGATCGCAGCCAGGTTGCCAGTTCGAGCCGCTCCCGAGTACGTCTAACTGTCGGTCACGGGTCGCGACGCACAATTAGCGCGCGCGCCCACCCGTGACGCGCCCTCCGGCCTCCGCTCCGGATCTCGGTCCACGCCGCGTGGTCAGCGTCTTCTCTCGTGAAACGTGTGTTACGTTTGAAGCACTTCCGTTTTTTATATAGTTCTATTGGAATAATTTTGTCATATTGTACGTATTAGCAAAACTTATTGTAATTAATTTGGAATGTGTGGCATTAAGCTATCCAATTGTATGGTTCTGTTGTTGGGTTACAGGAAAATATATACTATTTTATTTGATTGAATCCAAGGATATTTTTGCGATAGCATTCCCTTCAGGTTTACCCTTACCAAATATCAAAACTGATTAACATTTTAGTAAAGCAACAGCCTGTCAGGTTTTAAAAAAGCAAAATTACCACAAATTTATAGAAAAACGCTCCTACCCAACTCACAGAAGTACGAGTAGTAATCATAAAATTTCCAAACGCTCTCGCTCCAATAACATCTCTTGAAAAAAACCTCACATTACGTTTCTTATGAATACCCTGACAAAAGCGTTACTCAACCGAAATTAGCGCTTTTGCACCTACGCGGTTCGTAACGTTGGCCAACATGAAACAAAGCGTCAACCGGAAGTGGCCAGTTAACCGGCAAAATTCAAATTTCGATCAGAACGGCCGCGGAGGGGAACGGACTATATCCGTTCTGTTTTCGCAACCCGATACATCCGAGAGGGCGCTGGTGCGTTTCGTATTTCGAATTGGCGAAGGATCTACGGCATTAAGAATTACAAGCGACCTCGATAGCCCTGTCGATTGTTGAGAAAGCAATACGAAAACTTAGTTTAAATACCGTAGATATATGTATATTCAAAACAAAATAAGCCTCAGTTTTTAATTCCGGCCATCTTTAAAATACTTGAAAACATTGTTGTAGAAAGTTTAAAAGCGTAAAGTTATTAAAAAATAGTACTGGTTATCTTAAAAACATGAAAAATTGTCTAACGAAAATTTTAAAGCATAACAAAATAAGTCACAGTTATTTTATTCTGGCGATCTTAAAACCGACCATGATCGGAGACGCTGACGTCAACAAGCCCTGATCATCAGTAGAACTTTAATAGAATTATTCATTCAATGAGGTATTAATATGTTTGTGTTAAGCAAACATGTTAATACCTCATTGATTGAACTAATGAAGAATTTAATTGCATATCATTAAACGTAGTTTTCATTGCCAAGTGACGTCATCCCAACCTATTACGACTTTTTATTGCTCAAAGCAATCTCCATTCAAGTGAATATAAAAAAATTCTAGTAGTCAAGTACGCTTTAACTTTTTTTTTATTTATCTCTTGTTATGTGCCGGAACTAATAATGAAACTATATTATTTTCTTTTTTCTTTGCTAAAAGGATGACAAGTCTATAAAAATAGAGATACCTACTTGACACTCCACGCTGTAGAATATCCTATAAAAGAAGTAGCGTGACGATGTAATAATAATATTAATTATTTACATTTAGCCGTCTTATGAAAGGATTAACACACTTCGATTTTATTTTTAATTAACGATCAAATTAAGATAGACTACAATTTATCGTCAAAATTAAATTAAATAAATTGGACAATAAAAAATTGTCAAAATTAAATTACCAAGACAATTAATTATAATAAATAATTTTGTTATTTTCTCGTCGGTTTTTAATTTAAAGTCACTAAATTATATACTTTATTACTAGTTAAATACATATAAAATATAGTATTTAAATATAAAATTTTAATATCGAATAGAACATTTCAATATTGCATTGAATCTTAATTATTTTATCATCACTTTAGTTCTCTTACTAAGTAAAGAAAGAGCACTGAGTGATTAAAATCTCAGTCTTATCAGGCCTGACGTCGTTATCATCATTATCATGAGCTTATCTCAGTCCACTGCTGGACAGCCCTCCACCAACGAGCTCCATCGCGCCGTGAACTGAGGTGTTTCTTCTATAACATAATATATGAGTTATGTTTACGTATACATAATATTAATATAATCCACACATGGCAGTTTTTCCAAGCACGAGTATATCCGATAGAGTTGACCTTCCGATGTGGAGCTACGAAAAACTCCGCCGCTCACCGATGCAGCGATAGCGCCTCCAATGGCGTACACAATTAATACAGCACTTATCTCGACTAATTAACGATTGCAGACCGACCTAGAATCTTTAATGAGCCTGAGGCAAGATCCGGCCTCTCTGTTCACTTGTTCAACCGCTCGGATCGCTACGTCGTATCGGAGATGATTTCCGGCGGGACTATTTTTGTTACTTTTGTTTATTTACTTTGTTTTGTTTACGTCCATCATCAACTTATCAAGTGTAATGCCAGATATAGACCTTTCCTACTATACCTACTTCCCCTTAACATTTCCTTTAGTTGAAAATATATTTTTAACATCGAAGAAGATTTCTGGAGAAGATTTTCGTATTTATGAAAAAAAATATACTGCTTAATAACTACTTTGTGCTATTTTTAGTTGGAATTAGATCTAGTACATAAGTTAGTGTAGTGGATAGTGAATCTGACTGTTGAGCCGGAACTCGTGAGTTTGATTTCGATCCACATTAGTTATTTGTGTGATGAGCAGTCCTTTCTTAGAGATTACGTAATCAAGACCTACGTATATTTAATAAAATATCATCTAAATATATTGATGAGTCAGACTGTGAATGCATTGACCCTATGGGAGCCAAATAATTATGTATGACACAATATCTTACATGAAATTCGCTTTCCATCAAACATATTCTACATATAATTAAAAAATCTATATATTTGTATGATAGGATTTTTTGGCGATATTTACGAAAATAATATATATATTACATTCCTATACTATGAAAAATAACTTGTTACAATAAACATCTGGTTCTCCACATACTTCTCTAAGTTCAGGATTTTTTTCACATTACTCACATTCCCTTAACATTCGAATCAGTTGAGAAAAATCCAAATGATTGATATGTTTACGAAGTAAACCAATAAGTAGAATGAAGTTTTTCTTTAACAAATATTCCACATCATCTTTAAAAAATTAAATCCGTGATACCTAGTCCGCTTAATTACTAAACCTACGGAATATCCACTCACAGTCAGTTTTCTGACCACTCGAAATCAGCTATATGACCACTCATAGACCGCTCTGTGATCAAATCTATAGAAAACCGTGATAAACAACCTCCATCACTCTACTATAGTTCTTTAAAAGAGATATGATACGATCAAACTGCTATTGCTACACACTAGTCAATTATTTCCCATTAATACTTTTCTGCGCTAATCACCAAGTTAGCGTAGAAGGGAATTAGTCACGCAACGAACATCTGAGTCGCCGATAATAGAATAATCTTAAACTCGTTGCAAGTATTTAGCATATCGTCTGACTACACCCACTTGCGATATTTAATTAGAGATTGCGTCAGAAATTAAACTTTAACCTTTATTTTTCATGAAGAGTAACAGAAGAGTAGGCAGAAGTCATAGGTGGCCGCAGACATCCATAGATATTCGGCATAATTGGCATCCATAGACACCCACACATCGGCCACGATCCTCAAAAATAATGATAAAAATTTCTACACGTAGTAATGGACGTGTACATTTTAATATTACTTATTAGCTTTTCCCTCACGACTTTATTGCGCTTAATCTATATTACTTGCATACAAAAATTAATTTAGGTACATCTATAATACTTTTAATCAAATTTATTTAGACATTAAAATCTTAAAACCTAAAGACTTGAGTGTCAAATTCGGACCCATAATGTTAAAAAAAAGACGTAAGATTTTGGTTATTGTGGCAAATAGCAGATGTAACATTAACGGAGCTTATGTAACGGACGTACGTAGCAAATGTAATGTTAAGTCTGCCTGCCAAACATCTGTAATGTTAAGATAAAATTTTTCTTCCAGTACTTTCCTATAATTATTTGTGTAAATTGTATTATTTATGTAAATTGTATGTCCTATAATTTATTACTGGTTACTGATTACTGGAGGAATGTATGGCAACGTACATAAAATATTTGAATGTGGAACAAATAAGTTTAGTTCTTTGGATATCCGTGTACTTATGTATGTATAAGTACATCTTTTAATGCTTCCCGTGCATCTCGACCAGATGTTTGTACAAGTATAAGAAATATCTACAGTTTCAAATTTCTTACGTTTCCAACATATATGGAACAGAGTAAATTTTCTTGTACCGCCAATGGAACATCACTCGATTAAATCACGACTCCCAGAAAATGCAGATAAGCGGTCAAATAAAATAAACATCAATTAATTCATCTTACTCATATGGCTGCGGGCGACATATTTCAGTAATGACACACGTAAAAATAATACGAATCGGTAATAAATTGATAAAAACACATTATATATTAATCACATCATTAAGATTTTAATAAGTGATACAGCAAAAGAAACCCGCTCGATAATAATTTCGTTTATAATATAATAACGTATACAAGAAAGGGGAGAATTCTCTTACTTCGGTTGGCTCTCGGTTTGAAGACGATATTTATCGCAGATGCTGGTACTTGGTTATGAAATAGCTTTAATAATATACATATATTTATATATACTTAGAATATTTTTTGAAAAGACATAAAGTTCCTTAAAAATGCTTAGAACTATCACAAGGCCTTTTAATTAACTTTGACCATTACCACCTTGTTTACAACCATAAATAAATGAATTAACATATTTAATAATAATCGTACCCATTTGTCATTCCACTGTTGGAATATGGGTCTCCTCTCATATTGAGAGGGTTAAGGCCGTAGTCTGCCACGCT
>DWME01009354.1:0-10977 GCA_018244795.1 Parelbella ahira ahira | reverse complement strand
ACAAGTATTACTACATGTCGATACATTGATGTGCTCTATAGGAGCAGTGTCTTTAACAGCTAAAATATTAGCTGTGTTAGAAATTAAATTATATAATAGCAATTGTGCTATCTGTTTAGAAAAATAATTAGATAGATTACATCTATCCTTTGTCCCAATATAATTATATTTAAATACAATATTAATGTCAAATAATTGAATAATTTTATAATTACATTTATTGGAGTTATATCCAACAGTTATAAAATTGTTGCCAATTAAATTATACATCTGTACATTTAATTGTTGTCTTATCGTGTTCTCTTTATTAATATAGTGCTAAATAGATGGACTCTAAAATTTAACTGGTACTAAAATAAACTATAGTATAGTATATTAAGTACTAGTCTATGAGCCATACAAAATTTTACATTAAAGAAGGATTTTTGAAGCTACCTAATGTAACCCTCTTGATTGTCTCCAGATATTTTGCCTCAGGGTATGCGTATTGAAATACCGCATCCTGTACCCGACCTATATTCTTTTTATGGACGTCTGGAGATTCCAGGATTGGACAGCTTAGTTCTAACAACTGATAACCTTATGCTTAGAGGCTCCAGGGTTAAAAATACAGAATGGGCTATTGGATGTGCTATATATACTGGTAAGATTGAATTCTAATATTGCTTTATAGTAGGTATATGTCTCGCAATCAACTTGTTCATAAAAATAGGCCTTTTTCAGGGGAGGAAACAAAACTGGCTCTAAATTCAAAGTACACAGGAAACAAATTTTCGTCCTGCGAATCAACTGTAAACACATTTCTGGTACTATTCATAGGCGTACTCTTAGTAGAAATGTTGACATCGTTGGCTGCGAAGTTGGTGATTGAGAAATTTCACCCAGAACGTGAACTCTACTTGGGAGATAGGGGCTCAGATACTGTGACTTTTGGGATGATCCTGCAGGATCTCTTCTCTTTCTTGCTATTATATTACTACATAATCCCCATGTCGCTTTACGTGACTATTGAGCTGTATAAGTTTACCGGTGAGTGACTACTGAAATATTATTATCAACATCTATAAATATTGTCGTTAATGTTAATTGCATCACGTGAAATATAAATTTTGTTCTTTCGAATCTCGTATCTAATGGATACAAATAATATGGGAAAATCCATTATGTAAAATATGTTACCATATATCCAGTTTACGAAGACGTCCTAGATGTTTTTTATAATAGTTTGATAGTTTAATTGAACAGGTGCGTTGTTCATCGGTTGGGATGATGATCTTCGATGTGAAGCCACTGGAAGACCAGCAATAGCGAACACGTCAGATTTGAATGAAGAGTTGGGACAAGTGGAAGTGTTATTCTCAGATAAGACTGGCACTTTAACAAAGAATCTTATGGTATTCAAAGCTTGTACAATCAAAGGTCACATTTATGAAGAGAAAGACTCTAAATTGTACGACATGGAAAGATTCGAGGAGACAGTGGATACTTCACAGGTCAGTGTTTTTTTTTCTAGGAAGTAAGGATAGGCATTAAATATAAAAAACCTTGCTTAACGTATTCGAAATTTTTTAATTTTGTACTTATGAACTCAAAATAAAGTTAGCGACAAATGAATTATGATATAACTCATTGCCATAACGGCACAGCTATCAAATATCCTGGACAAATTAAAATTTTTCTGAGTCACCATTATATAACTGAACGATACCTCGCTAGGCGATAGGATATCGAGGGTTTGATAAGATGGCCAAAATAGTGGTGATAAGAAATCATTCTGTAGCGTCAGAGTTAATTTAAACACACAGCTTATTTTATTATAACCAATTTTTTGATATATAATACTAAAACGTTAATCAGCGTGTAGATATTTATAACATAGCCGATGTATCATTAATTACAGGGCGTTAACCTTTAAAAACAAAACGCTAAATTGATTGCCTGAAAATAAAATTATAAATTTGCTTATGAACGACATAATTATTTGTGTAATATTCTTTTGTGCTAACTCCTAGAATTCGTATATGAACGTACGCTGAAATGATGCAAGTAGTTATCTACTTAGGAGAAAATGTTATTAGTAGAATCTGAAATAATATTTTATATAATTTAAGGACAAATTAAGTACTGCAGTGACTATTTTGTATTCCAGACAGACATCAAATTTTTCTTCACGATACTCGCTTTGTGCCACTCAGTGCAGGTTTCGAGCCAAGATATGAAGAAGCTGAGTGCGAAGCTCTCGGGTACGGGAAATATGCAGCTGATGAACTTTTTCCGCAGGAAAAGGCTTCAAAAAACTACGGATAACCCTAACGCTAGCGGACTAATCGATAACATGACTTGGAATACAATTATAAACGGGGACGGAAACAAAATAGATTATCAAGGCAGTAGTCCAGATGAGAAAGCGTTAGTCGAAGCAGCGGAGAGGCTTGGTGTTACTTTTCTTGGTGAAGAAGGCAATAATTTAGTACTAAAAGTCGGCGATGATACGGAAATGTATGAAAGATTACAGCATATAGAGTTTACGTCGGAACGTAAAAGAATGTCAGTCATCATTAGAGATAAGGATGGGAAGGTGAGTTCGATAGTTTATTTACAAGGCTAACTTAGAATCGCTTAGGACCGTGAACGATAGGACGGATAGTGCCTAAGGGAACAAGCAAGTTATTCATACTTATACTTGATGTGCTATATTTGTAATTATTTCTAGTACTGTCATTATTATATGAAGAGCTATTATATATATGAATAACTTTTCTTTACTTCGAAAACCACGTACCAAAGAATTTATAAATTGCACGTTATCAAACTTAAACAAAATTAAATTAAATTAAACAAAATATGACGTTTATTCTAAATATGTACTTATGTAGATTTAATAAAATCCTGATGATACAAAATGACTATTGCCTGTTTCTAATGCCTAATCTTGAGCTGATTTATATTTTGCTATTATGTTTTACAGATTTTACTCTTTTGCAAAGGCGCTGAGAGTTCAGTGTTCCCGATCTGCAAGGACACAGTTTTAATCGAAGAAACGAATAGAGATATTAATATGTTTGCGAACAAAGGTCTAAGAACGTTGGCGATAGCGTACCGGGAGATACCAAAGGAAGAATATGAGAGGGTGTCAGAAGGTAAGCTTTCAGAACAGTAGTATAGTCATATAAAGCAACTAAGCGTATAATTTCTGTCAAATGTATTCCCGCCCAATTTTTTTTCGCATACCTAAGATGTTAAAGGACTAATTCTATGGTAATTTACCAGTCAATTTCCTATCTCCTACTCGACTAGACTTTCACCCTATATTTAAAATTCGACAGCCATCAAGAAGCTAGATGGCAAGAGCGCAGAGGAATTGCAGCAGGTGACCAAACAGTACAGGGTACTGGAGAAAGAGTTGACGCTGATCGGCGCTACTGCCGTTGAAGACTGTCTACAGGACGAAGTGGCAGAAACGTTAGCATCGTTGAGAAGAGCTGGCATCAGGACTTGGGTACTCACTGGCGATAAGGTTTGTGTGATACACATACTTAAACACGTTATACTCAGGATTGATCTCACACAAAGGACAAATGCGCTTACAAGCAATGTTGATGAAGCAATGTAATGTAACATCACCAAGCTCTGTTTCGTTCTAAAACATTTTATAGGTTATTGACTCTACAGCGGCTAAGATGAAAGGCCTTTATAATCGATGATTTTTTTAATCAGATGGTTCTTGTCTCACATTTAATGGTAAAAAAAGAAATAGATAATCTAGTGCTAATTACAAAATACAATGAATATAGCCTGTTTTGATGTAATCACGTGGAATCACAATCAGCACTTATGTTTCGTGCGAGGTCGATAAAATTAACATGTGAAAGAAATAACAGTCTTTATAGATAACAAGATATTATTTTAATGTTAGACACGATTTCATATTTTTAATGCAACATCGCATTTCTTTTTGATTATTGTACCTATTTAATCAATATCTACAGCTAGTATAATTAAAATATACTCAATACAATGATTTCCAATGAAAAAGAATAATAATAACAAACGAATGAAATTTAAAATGAGCTTAATCAAAAGTTAAGTTTTAATTCTTACAACGATTGGATCCGGTTGATATGGCATCCCGTCAACCACAAACCAAATTATTGTAAAGACATTATTCTTCAACAGACAGAAACGGCGATCAACGTGGCTCAATCCTGTTCTCATATATCTGAGAACGACAGGCGTCTGTTCCTCATAGGAATCCAAGATGACGTGGCTCTCCAAGCTCACTTCGAAATTTGTAATCGAACGATACAGGAACCCAGTTATAGGGACCTCACGCTCATAGTAGACGGGACGAGTATGACTTGTATTCTAGACACAGCAGCGGCGTCACAGTTTGTGGATATCTCTTTGAAATGCAACGCTGTATTATGTTGCAGACTGTCGCCTATACAAAAAGCTAAGGTGAGGATTGTGATAGTGAGATATATAGTTTAAATGGTCGATCGTGACGACAAGGTTCTAAAACACATCGGTTCAAACAGTAACAGTCGTAGCCTTGATATACTAGCTGAAAGTAATATAAATATACGGAATACTATAAAATTTAACGTGCATTGATAATAATAATTAGATTTATTCTTGTATATTTAGTATTTAATGGACATGATATTGAATAAGGCGTCTCTTCAAGTTGAAGGAAAAGATCAAAATTTAACCAATAGTTCAAAGCTTGACGACGTAATTAGTTCAGTATATTTATATTGTATTGCAGATAGTAAAATTAATAAAGAACAGTCCGGAAAGACCAATAACGGCGGCAATAGGCGACGGAGCAAACGACATATCCATGATACAAGAAGCTCACGTTGGCTTCGGGATATTTGGCAAAGAAGGACATCAGGCCGCTAGGTATACACTTTTTAATAATATGACGACAGTACTTACATACATGTTGAGGCATACTTACATCAGATATTTATTTACTGTGAGTGCTATAACGGTTGAACTCCAGGCGGTCATAAAACGAAGTCAAATATGTACGCTGCTTCTCTTGCTTCTAGATTAATGTATTTATTTCTCTATTTATTGTATACTAAATTAAAATAGACACAGAAATGTGCGAATATCATTATTTTAAAATCATGTCTCAATCCATGCTACATGGTTTCAGATCGGCCGACTTTGCCTTCACAAAATTTTCAATGGTCAAGAAACTATTACTAGTAATGGGTCACTGGTACTACCAGAGACTAGCCACGTTAATACATTACTTCTTCTATAAGAATCTAGTCCTTGGAAACATTATGGTAAGTTAAAGAATTGGAATTTACACTACATCAATATACCTTAGGGCAATCATATTATTTATGTACATATATGTATCTACATGCGACATAAACATTACAAGAATGCAATAAATTATTTAATCGTGTTATGGGAAATAAAGATGGGTTTTATGTGCGAGTAAATGTTATGTAGAAAGTGAGAAAACTCAATGTACAATACTTTACTCCTGGAGAGTCACCAGTGCCTATTACTGGCACGAAACGCTAAATTTCTTTATGCTGACAGCATTATCACTTTTCTCCATGCCTCCATCTAGGTCGCTTCAAACAAAAAATATGCTTATCGCAAATTTCCAGTAGGTACCTACTTCGCCAGTGCGCGTAGACGGTAATAAATTGTAGTATCGTATCTGCCAATTTTAATCCTATTGGTAATACTTTGAGTCTCAAAATGCTACACGTTTAATGAAATTTGATAAAAAGACCATAAATTGCAGACATAAATTGCTGACGTACATTAGTTTATAAACAAAACATGATAAAACCATATGCGTAATCAATACAATTTTTCTTGTTGATACTTATTGTTAGCTAAATATTATGGCGACTTTACGATGTGAGAATTTTCCGTGAGCTACTTTTCTTGCCCCGTCCTGCTTGTTCAGTCGTTTTTTGTGTAAAACTCTCAACGACATCTCATATTTTCAAGTCGGATTAATGTGAGACTAGCAACTGAAGTTATTTTTAAAATGCCTATAAAATATTGGCGTATCTACTTACAATATATGTCGATTTTGTAGTTATCTATACCTTTGTGCCAACTCCTATAAATTAATAATAGAGTAACAAAAAAGAAAAGACACGTTTTTTGCTGCTCTTTTTTTTCACCCATAGGCGATTACATCCAATGAGGTAATTGAGTTGCAATTCGCAAATAGCATCTGTAGTCATGTTAATGCTTAATAATATAATATGATCTGGAATTCATTTGAATATAATATAAGTATTATGTGTGTTTTATTGCAGTTTCTCTTTCAAATACACAGCGCGTTCTCGACACAATCTATCTTCGACTCTATGTACCTGACCTTGTACAATCTGCTCTTCACCTCCGTGCCTTGCTTCATACTCTCTGTTACTGAACAGCGGTGGCCCTTAGATTTACTGATGAAGTGGGTTTTGTTAACTTTGTTATTTATAATATTAGAAACATTTTAGACTTTAATTTAGAAACCTTTATCATCACAGTAGTCCAATAGTACGCTGCATTCGATGTAAGCCTTGTAACTTATAATAATTGAAAATGTATTATCATTAACAATCATTTAACTAAAGTGAACGCTTTTGTAACATTTTATAATTATTTATAAATGATTTCGTTACCGTCATTTAAATGATTTCGTTACCAACTTCATTTAAAAGATTTCGTTACCAACTTCATTTAAAAGATTTCGTTACCGATTGGTAACATCACCAACTTATTTTCTAGAAGTAACAACATAATTATATTCATCCAGTTGTTGATAACTATTAAAGTATAGGTAGAGCATATATTTACATTCGTTGTAATATTTCAGAAACCCAACATTATATCGGGAGATTAGGAAGAACAAACTGATGTCATGGTCGCATTTTACATCGTGGTGTTCCGCGGCGTTGTACCATTCGCTCATCATCTACTCTTTCTCCAAAATTACGTTTGGCTACTCCGTTTTGAATACTGATGGAAAAGGGTCTGATCTTTGGTAAGTTTAGTAAAAGATACATATTATAATGCTTGAAGTGTTTAATGTACAATGTTGCAACTGCCCGCAGTGCATGGTAAGTTATGGCCTTGCCTGAATGCCAAACGATACCCTTGACAGGAAGCTCGTAAGTTATATCAATAGGCGAGAGTAGAGTTGAGGGTAATGATGTGGATGATGGTAATTTCCGTTCGTTTCCAGGTCGTTTGGCGCTATACTGTTCCACTTAATGATGCTGATTGTGAGCCTGAAGCTATGGCTGCAGGTGCGCTACCACACGATAGTGTTCGTCGCGTCTCTACTGCTCTCTGTCTTCGCCTACATCGGCTTCAATACCGTATACTCATTGTATTACTTGTAAGTATCACGAAGTCGCCACTTCAAAAGCGGCATATTAAACCATCAGGCTAATTACCGAGACCAGACTTGACCAGGTAGGCAGAGGGGTGTACTACACCCCCACGTTTCACCAGTTACGTTTAAGTCCCATGGAATAAGTGGTGAGCCTATTGCCATTACTTTACCTATTCATATACCATGAATCTCATATACAAGTTGCTTGCTATAAAACAATATCCATTTAGTACAATGTGCGCGAAACGTCCGCTAAAACATTGACTCACGAACTCAAGACTACAATCGTAAAGTAAATTATAAGCTCTGCTTCGAGGATATTTCAGCTGCAACTTTGCTTCCAGCTATTAAGCTGTTTATAACTCAAACAAGGTCTACAGTAGCCGGGCTATCATAATATTATCTTACTTCGCTCTGATAATATTAGCTCCGTTCAGCGTCGGTCAGCAACTTGAGTGATGTTGAAGGCTCTTGGTCTAGATCGCTATCAGGCTAGCAACACTCATTTATCATTCCGTGTAGCTTTATCTCGATTCAGCGGATTTTAAAACTCGGCATAATTTTAAGCAATTTGCAGCGATAATATGAAATTGGAACGATATTTATCTAATTTTCCAGATGATTCGTTATCATTAAAGGTAAACTTAAAAACAATTAATGACATAAAATTACGTCTGCATTTTTTCTAAGAAGTAGAGGACAGGAGTGTATTACCACGATTTACCAGTTATGTACCTACATATGTACGTTATACGTCTACGTTTACCGTAGTATACATTTTACCATTTTCAGTTGAGAACACGTGGTGTTTTTTATTACATGTAAATGGCATATTATCCAAAATTTTACTGGTAATTAGTAATGCATACTGTAATGTCTTCGGTGTAGTTAGTGTTTCAGGATGACGAGCTGAATAGATTTTTTTATGACCCTAATGATTGATTGGCCAAAAACTAATAATTTCGTGAATAAGTTTAATCAACAAGTTATTCATTAGAAAGCACTTTTCATTTTCCTTCTCAATATTTCTTTAACTACTCGTAACCTGAATTCAGTTGCTACATTTCACCAGATAATTTTACCAGGCACGGAGAAAAATGAAAGGAAGATTGGATAAAAAATGCGATCAGTCGGTTTTGTGTGTCTGTGATCATCAAGTGTTCTGGTTCGCAAGAAACTTAGTTGGACACGACTGTACTGAGAACACTCGTAACGATAACCATTACGTTTTTGTCGATGGTACAAATGGCTCGTTGAGCAAATCGGTAGCTCTTTCGTGTGAATGGCTTTAATCAAGATCGGTCTTGCTCTTCATATAACGATGACGAAATTCTTCGGCCAGTAGTCTGTTAAAATTAATATTCACGAATACCTTCAATAAAATTTACAAGGTGATATTTGTGATAAAGTAACATTTTGTCATATGGGTTTGAAGGATTCGTTTTTTAAATAACAAATGTATGTACGGATCAGGTATGTTTATCAATATTCTATTTGTCATGTAACTGTCAGGCGGGAGTGTTTTATTTGTTTCAATGGTATAGTGAATGATATTCATTCATTGATACTAGCTAAAAACGTTACATCACGCCTGTAATCCCCGAAGGGGTAGTCAGAGGAGTGTAATACACTCCCACGTTTCACCAGTTACGTTTAGGTCCCATGAAATGTTGTTTAGTAACACGATGAATAGTAACGTAATATGCTTGTCATTAAAGGAAATTCAGCTGCAATTGTTGTCGATATTTATATCATGCTAACAGAGAGAGTTGTTCGAAATTAGATGCATACTGTTCAAACAACTGCCAGCAACATGACTGCAATATGAGCCACTAGACTTAAAGTTACCATTGACCAAACAGGTAGTGGAGTGGTGTCGCTAGTAAACACTTACATGAGTTATGGCATTACGGGCTGCACGTGTGGTGGCTACGACTTCTCTTTTCACTTCTCTTTTTAAAAATATTTTCATTTAATATTATTTTTTTCATGTATCTGTTGGAGATAGGATTTCTGTAGAATAAGATTGAGGTCAATCTGCCCTGAGGTTCATGTGCTTTGTGATTGACTTGGTACGTATTAGACAACATTGTGGACCACGTTCCTAGATCTGCAGTGTTCCTACTAAACCTTTTTTTATGAAATCATGTCTGACAAGGGATTACCTATACTTATGCATTATTCGTTAAGATTCCTTTGGGATTAACTTTTTTATTTCTCTCGGTGTAAGTAAAAAGTAGAATATTTTAAGAAGACAAAAATGCTATTGTAGAAGATACATATGTGGTTGATAAGGCTTTTTAGCACTACACTACTTATGAGAAGCAAGCAGACTATCCTAACAGACAATTTTTTAAATTAGCATTAACAGATTAAGACACGACCGCGAGAAAACTTACCAGATAATTTTTTTTGTGAAAGAATTTACAGAAAAAGGGGAAAAAAGATTATATATTTTATGGAGGAATTAGTGAATTGGGACTCGACTAAGCTATTGATTAAAATCTAATAATAAAATCAAATAGGCACAACTGACTAAAGCAATTTACTTCATAATCTTAAACTGTTATATAGTACAGGGCCCTAAATAATTAAATGAATAATATTTAGTTCTGATGATCCTACCTAAAACCCGGGACAAAGAGCCACACGGACGATTTTATGCGAAATGATAGGTATATTTATGTATGTACAATATAGTATACGCCTTTCCGCAGATTTCACCACACTGTCATTCGAATTTGTCGGTACAAAGAACCTGCCAATCTTCACGGATCATTTGGCCCCGATGTATTATGGAGGTCGGCTCATATTTTGTATTTCGAAAAATTTACTTCATCCACAGTCACCATTCGTCCCTTTCGAGGCTATTAACTTCCTCACGAAAGGTTGCTATAATGTACTTCAAGGGCATTAGTGACCTCGTAGAGCATTTGGGCCCCGGGCGTTTAGAGCCTCCCGGAGAGCTTCCGGGAGGTTGACGTAATATCCGCTTGATTGATGCCGAAGGAAAAATGTGTATTTAGTACGGCACTTAGTGGCTTAGAACGTTGGTCGTGGTTAAGTAGGGGACAAGTGTTCCAGTAAGAAAATCGGCATATTTATGATGCGTGGCTTTTTGTTCAAATTTGTAAAAACAAATGACGTGTTCTACACGTTGATGACATGCGAGTTTGTGATATAGAGCACCAAGTTCAACACTGGGCTGACCACATAATATGTGAAATTACATATAGTACATGTGCAGCTAAGCTGACAATGTTGCTTGTTGTCGAATATGAATCAAATTAAATAGGAAACTTTTGGATAGATTTTGAAATTTTTAGGATGTATTCAAATCACATGTTGTTTTTCTCGAATATCGCTATACAAATGTATTGGGTACTAGGTGAAATTTATCCGTAGATAGTACCGTTTAAAATACTCTTACAAACGATTCCTTACGACGATATGAACTTATAGTATTATCCATCGCTTCTAAAAAACGGTACTGAGGTATATCATAAATGCAAAGTATATTCGGTACGATGATCTCTATCGGGAGCTCAAAGTGATCCACGTTGCCACAATTTAAAAAATCTGGCTGACGCTCATGA
>DWME01009353.1:0-10978 GCA_018244795.1 Parelbella ahira ahira | reverse complement strand
TAATGCTGTACACAGATACGCTAATTAAACTTAGTCTTCACTAATATTTTTTTTATATTATTTTATTGACTACGTTACTGACACATTCTTAGAACTACAATCTTCTTCTTCCGTGAAACGCAACTCCTTTAATTATTGCCAAGTATTATGAAAATTATGTTAAACATATGTAAGTAACACGAATCTCTGAAATATAAATAAAATTAATAGATATATCCGCACCTCTGCCTGCCCATTCGGAGAAATATAGGCGCAGTGATATGTTATGTTAATAAATTATTGGGCTATTGACTAATTTACATAAAAAGTCTCTGAAGTTTACGAATTCCACGAAGCACCAAAAATAAAACGAAAACATTCTGAAATTGTGGATGTGATATTTAAAGTAAGTACATATTTAAAATAATATGACGGTACAGATTTCGTGACCAACTGTGTTAAAAGCATTCAGACAGTCGACAATTATTATCATTGTCAGTATTTTTCATCCACTCCAGGTGTAATATTTATATAAACGCTTCAAGACAATTTCATAATATATCCTGAATTAACTAAGAATATAAAAGGAAACATAAAGTTCAACTATTAAACACGGATTTAGTCACATCATCAAAGTAGGAAAAAAATGGCATAGAGCTAAGCGGTTTAGACTATCGGTGTCACAGGGATGACCAATTGATTTTCAATCGACGCTCAACTGATTGGCGAATTAAGGACATCGATCGACGGCCATCATGAAATTGACAACATAATAGCCCGGACCATTAAATTGAAATTAACATAAATTTATAGTTATAGTGTCCAATTATAGTTTTAGCTAAGTACTAACGATACAGTACATAAAGCGGTTCTAATATCTTAAATAAGATATAGACTGTGTTTAAGTTTTACCTAAAACTTGATAACATCATTACAAAACACTTTATCTTTACATTAAAGCTATGTTATTAAGTTTTAGATTTTTTAAATTACTGAAACTAATACACTAACACAAATGCAAATCGCAATCCGATCCGAATCATTTAAACTGCAGAAAAAACAGGAATAAGTTCTGATAAATGTTATAAATATGCCCCTTATCGGATTCAAAAAAAAAACCTCACTCCTAACTCGGATTCACAACTTCAATGTAAATATTTCTTCTACGTTATACTTAGTACAGAGTATTATTATAACTTAATTTCATAGACAAGGTCCCCCTTTTGAGTTAGTTTTTAGTGTGTAATTTATTTACCAATTTATTTTATATACTTATTTTCCTTGACCTAAATTGCTCTGCGCATCCTTTAAACGGTTAGTTGTCAACTTGTAACGTATAGATTTAATGATAATTGCGCCTATTATACCTCACCGTTGTATCTACAGCTCAACGGCAATGTTTTGGCTGCTAGTAGTTTTTCATAGTCGTTATACAATAATTATTGCGGCGACGATTTCTTCAAGTTCTGATGCAAATACGGCAATGACACTTGCGTAACGCCGCATTAAGGCTTGCGTAGTGGGACGAATCGATCTAGATCTCGCTTGTAAAGAGTTCAACGCGCGCGCTGCGTAGGCGCAGCTATTTTCCATTTTCCACACGTACATGCGTATCTGCCTTTGAATGAATACAAAATTGAGTATGAATCATTGTGTAAAATGAACAAGACATATAATTAAAAATAAATGTAATACTATCCACTGCAATGTTATAACAGCAAAAATAATATACGTATACGTAGTTTAAACCTGCTCATCAAGAAAATCCGCTGAACAAAATTTTATGCATATCAAAAATTTACAAATAATTAAAAAAAACACGAAAATAGCAATTGTTATTGATAAAACTTTGGACACACAAATTGAAACCCTTCGTAGACATCAATCTATATACCTACCCCGTCATACAGAAGAGTTCAACGCGCGCTGTGCGCACGCGCAGCTTTTGAATTATAACAATCAAACAGATTTATGTAACAATAAAGACACATCTGTTGCTTGCCTAATACTCCTAGCTTGCGTATTAGTTCCTATAATAGTCCATAGAATCGAACTTATCTCTCCAATATTAGCTATGAACGATGAATTACACACAAAACTACTGCAAATTTTCTTTGCTGTAAATAACTGATGTTATTATTTGTACATTTTTGTGCTTGTAACTTAACATTTAAGAAATAATTCAATATATAATGATAGTTACATTGATTCAAAATAGATAAACATAAAATGTAGATAATGTAAATGTGTCTTCAATGATTATACAGTTTTTATAGAAATTTTAGTTGACATTTCGATTTTTTATTACTTCTCTATTGTTTTCCATGTAAACTATAATCTTCCACTACTTAAGGTTAGCCCCTTATCCAGTCACAGGTCTGTTGGAAAAACATCTTTAGCAATAAGATGTAGTTTCATACATAACTCAATTCTTGAAATTCATTTATGTATATAAAAAAATTCATAAACAAAATCAAATTTGACAGATTTTAATTAACTTTAAATTTAATAGCAAAAGTTTACAACTTCCATTTCTGTTTACTGCAACAACTTGCCGATAAACAATCATCATTTTGATGCAGAAAACTCTGTAAACAAATAAATTATCTATTTAGTGTACATGGGGAATTTTAATAATTTTTTTTCATCTTAATAATGAAAAATAACCATATTAATACTCGTGGTAAACATGTCTGGAAATTTTCAATTACTGTTATTACGGGGTCCGCGTCAGTAAAAAAATAAGGTAGAGATAGCCCGGTGACATTATTGCGATAGCGCCTTAAATGGTCCTTATTACTAACAGCACATGTCTGAAAACTGGTTCCGTCACGAGCTATCGCAAGAGACGACGTAAGTAACTGACAGGTATGTCTTATATGAGCTCTCTCCGACGTTACATCGATTCAGCGGCAACGAGTCTGATTGCTTTCTTCTCTCTTCCGCAAAATGAAGGATTCCAACTAAAAAGTTGTACAGCTAATGCGACTGTTGTAATGAAATACATATATCAAATGTTAATAATACTTACCAATTCAACGGATCCTTAATGCGATTTATTCGGTACATTTACCATTGTGTCAAGATTTATAAAACTACATATAATAGTGAAACGTAAAAAAATTTTAGATACAGTTCGGACAGATAGAAAGTTAGATAGAAATAGCGTCAATAACAGATACTGGACAAAATGAAAAACGTGCATTAAAGCGTGCTTAAAAAAAAAATCTGTCACAACGAAAACATTGAAAAGAGCAGTGAGAGATGCTTTTTAAATATATATTTTCTATTTATTTCGTTAAGGCTAAGTCGATTGATTGAATTAAAAAATATAACTAAATTCATAATTTGCGAAGAAATCTCAATATTTCTCATACAGCCTTTCAGTTCCATTTAGAGTGCGTTAAAATTTTTCTTCAAATAAAGGCATTCTAAGTAGTCAACATTCTTTACTCTAGGTTAAGTTTCTCCCCAAACAAAGTTGTAATAAATTCAACTGAGCTTCTACAACGTAAAATGGACAGACATACAGTGTTTATCAGTATGGATATTACAATGTTTGTATAACTTCTCCAATATTGAAAAATAACCTAAGTTATTTAAATAAATAGAACATCAGTATTAAAAGAAATCCTGCTATATAACAAATAGCACTTACGAAATCTTCTAATTATCTGAATCAAATCATGCGTACAAATTTTCCGCCGACTCTTGCACTAATATTTCCACATACTTCTGTCTATCACATTACACAAATAGAGTGTTACGGCGCGTTTGCACGACATGCAACTTCCGTATTTCTCTTGTACATGCACATGCGAAAGTACGCACGTCCAGACACACATGCACATGCGAAAGTACACATGTACAGGTAAAAATTAAATAACCATAATTCCAATAAACTATTACGTATCGATGTAGCATGTGAGTGAAATTTTATGATCATTTATTGTTATGTCTATACAAATACGATATGTATAGAGCACAGTGACCACCATAATTCTCTATACAGCTTAAATCACAATACATATTTTATATAAGGAAATACAATACTAGTCTCCGACAAGTAATTCGAATCCTAACTTGTTACGACGACTACAGCCGCGTCGTATCACTATAACTAATCTCAACGAGTTGACTTGTATCCGGATTATATTCAGCAAAAGGTGGACGCGATATAAATCGGATGTCGTGATAAACCAGACACGTAAAATGGTAAGAAATTATACTTTGCACATACGCAAACTCACATTGCACACATACATACACACATACATACATATATATATTTATATATATAATAGCAGATCCGGCTTTGCTGAACGTTATTTGAAATTTTATTAAGTTCTCGCTCGCCCAATAAAACGCTAAGATTTTTCTCTTTATATAGACTTCAATGAGTAATAAACAATATACTAAACGTGCCAAGATATACATACATATATTGCAACTATCCTATGTATCAAGTATATCAAGCAAGTATCCAAGATATATATTGCAAGTATCCTAGTGATGAACAGCTTTACAATCACATATACGAGAGAGGTGAGATGAAACGCCGGGTGTCATCACAGGTGAATCCACGATATCAAAATCACAATAAGAACATGAAAGATCTTTGACCTAGCCATAGAAATTGATAAATAATTACCAGCGATAAAATATAAGCAACAGAGATACTTCCCACATGCAAACACCAAATCAGTAAAAACATTTTGTTTTATGTTCATGACGATTGTGTGAGATATTATGAAAAACTTTTAACGATTTTAGACACTGAGTACTAAAAAGTTTTATGTTTTGACATTAAACAATAGCAATGTTCAAAATCATATATTATGAAGTACTAAACATAATGTTAGTTACGCGCCACAATAAAATTGTTATGCACATATGGTCCGTCTTAACGGTCCGCTTCTTAGAATCGTTAATAAAGTTTTTGTTATTCGCTTATATTTCAAAACTCGTTTCTCACACTAAGGAAAGAAACTGCTAAAACTGACAGTTGTCGAAGGATATTTCTGTTATGTAAATTGAGACTGCGTGTCAGTCATTTTAACAGTAATTTACTTAAAACATACAAGACTGTTTAAATTGTACAGTTTTAGAATTGAATAAACTGCTTTGATGGGTCGGTGATTGCAAGCTCGGCTGCCGACACAGAGGTCCTAGGTTCGATTTTCGGCTCGTGTACTATTAGATTTTTCTTACTTAGAATTTATAGTATTGACACTAAAGCCTGGATCTGTGCCCGGTGTATGGCAATAGGCTCACCACCTATTCCATGGGACTTAAACGTAACGTGTATAACATGGTAATGTACTACACTCCTCTGCCTAACCCTTCGAGGATTACATGCGTGAAGTTACATTTACGTTCTAGCTTAGATTTTCGAGTAGACTACTGTCCAATGTCCCATAGTAGGTATATACACTATTTATTGAACAAAGCGGGGGCTTCCCAAGTAATATTACACCATAAGTCAAAAATTAGGTACCTATATTTATACAACAGATACATCAGTCTGAAATATTGTAACAATTTGCTCCCATCGCGACAAATCAAACGTAAATCTTATATATCTACTACGTACATTCTGTTGCGCTTCCTTACGCTCTAACTGCATCGACCCAGAAATACTCGCGCGTCACTATCTCATTCTACTTACGCTGCGGTAATTTATACACCTGCATTAAGTCATTAAATAAATCTTTATTACGTAGCTATTCGCTCTCAAAAAGTATGCAATATTAACGGTAATCGCACGTTGGAATTTTTTTAATATACCGCGCTGAAATCTATTGCGATTTAATTTTCTAAATAAATAGAATTCTCGACTTGGAATTTGTCTATATATATAAATGAATAGCTGTTCGTTAGAGGTGCTAAAACTATAAACGGCTGGACCGATTTGCATGTTATTTTTCTATTTTGTTCGGTCTAATTTAGGGAAGGTTTCAAAATACATAAATAAATAATATTCTCGACTTGAATCTTACAAATTATAAATGACCTTGAGTTTAACCTCACTATCGTTAGAGATCATGAATCCCTTCATTGTTTCGCATTTCTTACTTTCATTTTCATTTCTTTACAGCACATATTTACCTTTTACCTTAAAATTTAAAGTGGGTGTTGCACTGAACATTCTAGAATAATTAACATTGACGTTAACTGTTTTATTATTGAAGACATTTGATTTTCAGATTCAGTAAGTAATTAGAAATCATAAGCTGTATCATCAATAATTGTAGTCAAAGTAATAGTCAACTAAAATATCCATAGATTCTGGGCCTGCTGACATTGTAAACTACCAAGACCTTTAGACGAGGACATTATAGGACGCTCTCGTAAAACCTTCTGCGCGAAAGGATCACAGATTACTATGATGAATTAGAATACAATTATTTTAATAAAATGGGATTACTAATAAAAAAAAACTACTCGTAGCATTGGATTAACTGGCATTGACCGGACGATTGCCTAATTATAATGTTTTTTGTAGTAATCAAGTAGAGCGCTACTTTGCAACTGGGCGTAGTGTTCCGTGAAGCACAACGCGTTAACACCAGTCTCGTTGGCCAGCCAAGCACAATATTTATAAAACGAGATACAAACATACAGCGACCCCAGATATGAAGCGTGAGGTCGCGTCACGCGGGCAACGCACGCGCAACATTAAGTAATGCCTCAACATCAACGGTCGTGACACAACTGACTGGCTTCCTCATATATTTGAACCGCTAGTATGACATCATACCGATCGCTTTTTCATCAATGAAATGCAACAAGGTTACCGTTATAACCCAGAAAATATGTTACAAAATAGCATGACTGCAGCTACAAAAACAGACAGCACGGTCAGTGATCTTGATGAATCTTCATTGGTCTTGCTTGAGATAATTCTCGAAACCGGTTACTGTTTACGTGAAATATAACAAAGTGCCCGCAGTTCAATGTCAAGTTAAAGAAGGTATAGGCGCAGTCAAAACATGTTCTTCGCGTAATACCCACACAAACTCACCTAATGATGTAATAATATCGAATATGTGAAAGAAAACCAAAACGGCAAACGAATATACAAATTTGAACATTTTAATAAAATACTTTTTTATAATAATTCGTAAACCACTTTTTATGTGGAACGGCACGAGCGCACATTAAAAAGTTTTAGGACTAAAACCACCTAAACCTTTGTTATATATGAGTACCCTCAGTTTACGCCGAGGTAAGATATTTTTCCGCAAATTTCACGGAGCCGTAATTTGTCATGGTAATTGTTGACGACAGCTGGTCACTGAAATAAATCGTAGAGTTTTAACGTTACCGCGGCTCCTCGTCCGGTACGAACAGGTAATAATTTCAATCTGGACCACGGTCCAAACTCCGCAATGGCCGAACTTTAAGACATAATGTTTTAATTTCGGTTGGAACGTAGACAAATAAGATGTAGCCGAGGTAAATTTTACTAATATGTTAAAAACTAAGTGAAAGGGAACTGACGCGGGTGATCGCCGCCCTCTACTGTTTTCAAAGTAATGAGATACGAAATTCTCATTAAAATTTTCAATGAAAGTTGGATTCCTATTCCTTCAGTGTTCATTCATTTCTGCCTTTTGAAATTAAATTGCAAGTTTTAACGAATTACTTTGACAATAAGGCATTGAATGTGAAAGTCGGTCTTCGAATTCAATTAAATATGATGGAACATAAAACCCTTCTCTCCGAGTGTAGTATTATAGATGTGGCAACATAAGCATACCTAATAAATATACATACGAGAGACAAAACAATTTATTTGTGAAAAGAATAGAAAACAAGCAGCCTGCAGTCATTAATGGGTGTACTGACCACGGCATCTTCAAATTTCCCCGAGCAAAACTATAAAAATAGCACTGTTAGTGTCAGTTACTTTAGTTAGCTTAGTTGTTAAAGACTATTAGTATCGTCTCATAACAGGATTGCCGGATTGGGGCTATTACCAACATTAGTATGTTAGTATGAGTAGAATAAGTAATGATATCTCTCCTATTCCAGGAAAATTAATTCTCAACATAGGAAAATAAATATTTTTCACGTACGAGTACGAAAAATATGATTTACTTAAACATGTAGGCACGTATTTTTGTATTACTTGTGTACTTGTGCAGAAGTGTAGAAGTGTGTTTCAAGGCGCAACGTTAATAATTTAAACGCAGTTCAAAGTAATTTCATTTCCTAATGTCATATTTGCGGTTATAATCATTTACAACCGCTATTGTAAATATTGTATGGTACAAAACCAGCATTCTGCCAATGGTGAAGATCCAGCTGAGAGATCTATTTAATTAAGTATTTGTAGCAAAACTAAAAGGCTGTCCTTATTGCGCAGGTTTGCTTACTAAATATATGAGGCTAATTTAAAACCTCTCAATCAACAAAACGGCCTCAAAATAACAACAACAGAAACCTGTTAAGCAACAAAAATATTTTATCAACAAAACGACCCCACATTAACAAGAACAAAGCAACCTCGCAACTAATAAAAATATTTTACGGCGTATCCATGTGACCCTGTCGGGGAAAGTCACAAGCACGCGAATACTGACCGATTTGTGGGCGTCAGGTGAGGCGTTCGTTTTCATCTTGACTTGTATTATGCTAATCAAGTTCCCTGACTTTCCGAATAGAATAAAATTAAATCTCTTCGCCCGGTCCCTCCGTTTAGAAGTTTCTTTTTCTTGAATAGACCGTACTGATTAATTTTCGAAACTCATTCTCAATTTTATTCAATGAAACAAGTTTAATTAATACTCTAAAGTTCGGTGTCGCGACTTTGCCAAATTAAAATGAACTCAATTCGAACCTGCCTTCATCAAGTTCTATGACGCAGAGTATAATTGTTATAAGTATGTATATACCTACATTTATGAAATATTTTCACAGAATATAATACAACAATTCGTTGTGTTAATGTGTATCCTTAATTCATGTAATAGGTACTTAACATAGTCCTTACGATATTACAAGTTATGAACTAAGCTACAGCTAAATCAATTTATGAATAATATATGTATATTATAAATTATAAGTGCTTGAAATCCGCAAAGAGGTAGGCAGAGGAATGTCATACAGTTCGACATCACATCAGGTACGTCTACGTCTCACCATGGAATAGGTGATGAGCCTATTGCCATACATCCGGCACAGATCCAGAATCCGAGCCACCACTAAAAATTGCTACTAGAAAATCCAAGTTAGGAAAATCTAATAGCACGCGTCCCGTTGGTCGGATCCAGGACCCCTGACCAGCAGTCACGCTTGCAACCTTTCAACCAACGAGACAGTATGAATCATAAATTATAAAAAATATAAAATCATACAATACTAACAGTCGGCCCCGGCTTTGGTCGAGTGCAATCAGATGTAAACACAGCTTGCAAAGCCGGGGTGGTTCCCTATCTAACTTTTGCCCCCAACTTCGTCCATATTGTATTCAGATTTATATCCAGACAAAAATAAATTCGAAATATAAAATGATTCATGAGATAAAAAATCCTACCCATCATATCGTTTGCAACGGAATAGAGATAATTATGGTTACTTTCGCGTTATTAATTCCAAATTTTTTAATGCACATATTTTAAGTTAGCAAAGGCAATTCCTTAAATACATTATTATTATACACACAAGTATACATACATAAGAGATACATTCAAGTATAGAAATACGAAACGTTTCAAGTATAATAATACAGTAAAATGTCAACAATTCCACCGCCTGTGGCTCCTAATTACGGTCGTGATTCTTGGCCCAAATAGCGAATTCTATGAAACTGTATGCAACGTAAATTATGCGACGCAAAAACGCGATTCACGTCTCACTAAACGCGCTCGTTCGCTCTCAGCCTTAATGAACTTCGAGAATAACGAAGCAAGAAGATGTTACGTCGAAATTTCTCTGCTCAAAGGTCAAGCTTCCATCGTCACTTGGCATATGACATATGACTGTCAGGAAAATAAATACGGGGAAAGTCTAATTAGAATTTTTGAAGATTCACAATTAAAATATTTTGGTATCTCTGAGCTGATAAACGAACCGTCAAATTAGGAGGTAGCAAAGTGACTAGGTTCATTCGATTTATCAACCAAATCGATATTAGATTCAATGAATAAATTGGTCATATGATGGAAGTTAAAAACTAACTAAAATATGTATATTAAGTAGTGACCCAAGCTACTTTTAATAAATGAATAGTCGACCCTATTATAAAAAACGGATTTATTATCTTCAAATCTAATTTTTAAACTACACTAGTTACCTATTTAAAGTATAGTAAAATGTTAGGTCGTTTCTGTATTACATTTTTCTGATTTTTATTATATCCATATTATAACTGCATCCATTGCTGTTGGCATAATACTTTTAGTATACTATAACCGTCAACTTTTCTATGACCATATAAAATAACGTGCATAAATCAAACTACATATTATTGTTATTAGACAACACCCGCAAAGGATTACAATAACATGTCATGCGGTTATATAAAAGATTTCGTTATAAATTCCGGTATTGATGAAAAAACAGGAATTGAAATTTGAATTTTTTAAAGATATTCCAATGAAAAGTATTCGATATTACAAAATCACTCAGCAGAGCTACTTATATTTAAAATCATATTCTACTTCATGAAATAGACATTAACTAGAGACCCATTTACATACATTTTCGCCTTTACACATCGTTGCATTCGTTACAGAATTCTTTACATAGCTAAAATATAAAATGAGTGTAGTTATTGTCTTCTTTTATACATAACTTTGATATAATAAACGACAGTAATACATATGTACATATTTCATGCGTTTTCAATAGTTTACGCAGCACACATTAATAATTTAATTGGCAATTTTTTTATAATTTCAGTTAATTTTCGTAAGGATTGCAGATTTTGTTGAACGTAATGATAATTGGTAAAAATGTAACTTTCTATAAGTGAAAGAATTTTCAGTCTGTT
>DWME01009352.1:0-10978 GCA_018244795.1 Parelbella ahira ahira | reverse complement strand
TGATTGTGCAAAAATCATGGATTCGATTTCCATTTAAAAAGATAAGTATTTTAACTCACACATGTACCTATATAGAAATCTGTATATATATTTATATCACCACTTTGTGTTCTTAATAAAACTTCTACATCGGTGAAATCAGATACAGTGTTTTAGTCATCTTAAGATGTTTTTAATATAATAATAGTTACAATGTTACCTCCCGTCGCCCAACGTCGTAGACGTGGTCCTAACTCTGCATATAATTTCTATAAAAGACTCCTGTCTACCAGTGGAAATATAAAAGCGCTGATATGGATTTATACATATAAAACTTTGTTACGTTTGTATCTTAATATGTTAAAGCGTATCTTAAAATGAGAAGGGTTAAAGGAATAATCTGCCAAGCTGCCCAATCCATAATGATGATGGCGCAAAATGTTCTATAGTAAAAGAGGAATTCTAATTGTTGGAATGTTTAGGATCATCTAATTTAAATGTTGTTCACCGCTTGATGTGTTACGACACATTGTTCCGCGAATTTCAGCAACTCATACTTTAGTTATTGTTTCAAATATTCAAACATTAGCGGACATCTGTGATTATCGCAGATAAGATTAGGTACACAGAATACTTATCAGTCGAATAGAAATATTTAGAAAGTTAGACTGTTTTGACTCAAAACTTCACTGATACTGGACATCAAAAACGATAACATGAATGCTTTGTTTCGGAATTCTTTTCGTAATAACCGTACTAAAACTAACTTAGTCATCAACTTATTAATCATGTAATTGGACTTAGGAGCTTTTGCAAACTTAACTTTAGCATTTAAATTTCGCAGAATATCCTTAAATAGAAAATAGATGTTTATAGATTGAATTTAATGAAAATGGTTTTATATCATTAGGATATACTACATGTAGGTACCTGTATTTTTTCCACAAATAAATAAACATATACAATGAAGGATAAAATATACTAGTTAATCCGTTCTATCCTCTTTTCTATTCTTTTTTAATTTTCTGTTAGTTCTTTTTGTTTCTTTCCTTCTTCCATTTAATTAGTACACGAATAACATCGGTTCCATTTTAAATCGTTTACAGATGTTTCATGACCGCGGTAACAGTTTAAATCTCAAATATCCAGTTTGCCTTCTCACGTACTAAAGCTTCATTATCCCTAAGTGAAATGAGTTTATAATAAGATTAGCTGATTCTAATCTCTAACAGATGTTACAAATAAGTTAAATATTAGTCAAGTATATCCAGATGTTAGTATTGAAATAAGCGGTTTAATTATGAAAGAGATTTACCTATAGCTGCAAGCCATTCAACTTATTGACGATAAGAAAACATATACACATATATATACAATAATTTGCTATATATTTGAATGGATATATTTACATTCAAGTGTTCATAACTTCATAAATAATGACTTCATGACTTCATAAATGTGTCTTGATTTATCCATGTACCTATATTGGTTTCATTTTATGTCTTATAATATTAACTACTCTGCATTAACTGATATTATATCAGTCATATTCTCACTATTCTGCTCGAGATTGCGTCCAGAAATGTCTGTAGGGCAGAGGCGACTTGTGACTGCCTTATATTCGTTTCCTACTCTCTTCACTTAAAAAAAGACATAATTAAGATTCAATAAGAGGATCTCTTGTTAATGTAATTATTGGTTTTATCATGTATTCTTATCGTAGTTTATAGGCTCCCCCCCTATTCCATTCTCGGACGTACCTATAAGTAATTGGTACCTATTTCGTGGAAGTTTAATACATTTCTCTGCGTCCCCATACGGGGAAATTCAGGCGTGATGTTACGTTATTTTAAAGGTCTCGTAAGTTATTCTGAAGTAAGACTGGTTCTTGTAAACGTTTTCACAGAATTTCTATTGTCGGTGCTGTAAAACGGTTCGAGCAGCGGCTCCATGCAAGAATGCTGTATAATCTATGACAGTTAGTCCTACAGATAACGTTTACCCGTCGTGTTTACAACCTCCGGCCGAGCTAATTGTTTTATAATTCCGCCCGTAGATACCACCCCTTTACCGCAATAAAACTTTCCCGAAACATTTTATTGCCGGCTCTTTTTTTTGTTGTTTCAAAACGACTACCGCTTCGTTTATTGTGTTGTATGTTTATAAAATACCGTAAATAATACACAAATATAAACATATTTTAGAGACATTTCATCTAGCTAATCAAGTATGACTATACACATAACACTTTACATTTTTCACCTCTTTCAATCTTACCGGTTAAACGCAATTCGTAAATAATTTGAATACTTCAACCGTCCTATAGGCACGTTTATTATATTTTACAATCGGTTTAAACTTGCTAGGAATTACATGAATTACTATGAAATACAAAACTTTAAATGCTTGTTATCATCAGATAATTATTTAAACAGGCACATGTGGCACACGGGCACAGATATAATAAAATAACCTTTTTCATATATGAACGTTGTATTTACAGTATGTAGTATACTTGTAAAATGAGATCTAGCAATTACTTAAATCTGACCCTTGACTATTTGCTTTAAACCACATACCAAAGACACAAAAATTCGAAACATCATGATTGTTCGACAGCCAAAACGAGTATTAAAATTCAAAATACAACGGAACAAAAACCAAGGAGAGGTGTTGTGACAAGAAGTTTCTCAATTTTGTTAGAGACGTGAGGTGCCTAGTACCCATTCGCCACCCCGTCGCAGTGTTACCGAGAAACGAGCACAGCTAGCCTTGGTCGGTAATGCCGAGCTGACCAGTGCCGGCGGGCGCTGCAAAAAATTCTAAATGGTATTTCAAGTTTAGTTTACTGCGCATGACCTTCTCGGAATCGTTAGACGCCGTAACGGTACTCGCGTCGCGTCCCCACAGGTACACTAAGCTGTTCGTACGGTCGTAATTATTCAACAGTTCTGTTCGAATGTCTGACACTTTTAGCTCACTGACAGGGATAGTCGTAATAATTCGACAATTGTGTTCGAATGTCTGACATTTTTAGTTTACTGACTCGTATAGTCGTAAATATTCGACAAATTTATCGGATGCTTAGGATGCTTACTTTTAGTTTACTGAACCTAATACTTACGTCTAACACACAGCTCACTGAACATTTTATATAGTCGTAATCCGACAGTTTTATTCGAATGCTTGTAACAACTTTCCTAGCTGGAAAATGATTTGTAAATATACAGGAATGTTGAAGGAGTTATTTTGTAAGGATAAACATAGGTACTACATAGAAACTGAGTATTATAATATTATAATAATATTAAAATATATAAAAAGTGCTTTACTGTACTGAAATTGTGACTTAGCCGTAAAGATAATAAATAATTTTTGATACTCAACAAATTACATCAAACTATCGGAGCGTCGTAACGCTTTATGAATAAAAAATAATTGGCATGGTCAATCAAATGACCACTTTAACTTGAGCTGTAGTTAATTCGTAGCTGTAATAGAAATAATAGGAAGTTTCGGGCGAAAATGATCTTATACAGGATATAGGGTATTTATGAGACTATTTTTATTCGGTACATGACTTTTTGCATGAATAATTATGAAGTATTTCATTACGAAATATTATGAAGTATTTCATTACATAACGGTAAAAAAAAACTGAATAATTGATAACACTATGAAAACAAGGTGATCGCTATTAACAAAACTTATTTGTCTCTGCTTACCCCATAAGAGACCTGGCATGATGATACAATCATAATAACATGAAAATCTTTACGATATTTTGTACTTCTCATTCACCTGGTAAGGGTGTGTAGGCTTCGAACGGCCAGTTTTAATACAATAAAAGTATTTTTCAAATACGATATTAGGCAGAGAACAGAAGCTTAAACACTTTTCGCATATAAATCCATACATCTCCAACATATGTGCAAAGTGCAGAGCGAGCCTTACCGCTGTTAAAGTTTTTATGTACAATTCACACGTACCGTACGTCAAATATTTAAACAAATCCCACGCCACCCACTTTTCGACGGCGAATCGGTGTTCAAAACCACTTAATGACAAATGAGACCAAATATTGACAGCTTCCAACACAAAAACAAAGGGATGGAGACCGGGGGGCGGGCCGGTGTCAATCTCAAGAACAAACACACCAATGTTTGACGTACGAATTACGTGACGGGTCCAGTTTGTGTTCGAGCCGATGTTAGTTTTATTACGCCATCCGGGTGTTTGGGATATCGGCTAGAAGAAAGGAACAAATGGGCCAAATAGCAGTGGGATGTATGCTTGTTAAGATGGCAGATGTAGCTAAAATACATGGTAATCCTGTACCCTGCTTAGCTATTATTATTGTTATACTAGCTGTCCCGGCAGACCTCGTTCTGCCCTGTTTCTCTAAAACAAAGTTACGTTGATTTTTTTAGTGTAAAAACTGCCCTGACAGATTTCGTTCTGTCAATAGTTATTGGTCTGTCGCAGTCTAATACAGATAAAATAACATTACAGTTTAGTAATGTCTAATGTGATGATATATTTATTGCACTGCTTTATGATACACAATACTTTTTTTTGATTACTTTTAATGCAATGAAAACGTTTCACTAGTAGGTCAATAGATTTTTATTCTAAAAAATATTTAAAAAAATCCATGAACATACACCTCAAATACTATACAGGCATATCGTCAATGTTTTATTTAATTGCACGAATTCATTGTCAACCATATCAGACCAATGCCATGGTAACTGATGAATGTATGCAGTGCTTTATGAAAATGGGATTGACTTGTCAAGGATTTCGAACAAGGACAACGTACAGAGTTCCGGGTTCGATTCAGAAAAAATACTGATATAAATCTACCTGTCCTGCGTCGTCTTATATTCAAGTAAAATACAGTATAAGTATACATATTCAAATATAAAATATAGATTTATGCGTAATATGTCGATGTGGGTATCAAATGCACTACGAGACGGGTCTTTTAGTATAGTTTTTAGAGCAGGGTGTTTTTAGAATTAAATCGCCAGTAATAAGTGAAATAAGTTATTAAAATATCTTATTAATTTACATTCTCAGCGCCAATTATGAGGTTTTTGGAACACTGAAATTTAAAAAAAAAGGTAATAAGCGTTAAAATTTCATAAATTGTAATCTTCTCCTGAATAATATGTTTTGGTATAAATATAGAAGAAAAACAAATGTCTATTCAATAGACATTACACGCGAAATAAAGTGAGGTAACCTTAAAATTAAACCAGCACGTTTCCAATTTCTCGAAAACCTTCTCTAAGGCATGTGAAGTCTGTCAACCCGCACTTGGCCAGCTTGGCCATTACAGCCTTAACGCATCTCATTCTGAGAAAATACTTGTATCGAACAGTGGAATGATAAAAGGATTCGCGATGATGATGATGCAGGAAGGAGACGACCTACTCCACCATATAACGTAAAGTTACTAAAGTAGCTACAAGTTCTTACGCAGGAATATTACCAGAAAGTACATTATTTACCTGCCTCAGCTAAGTAGATATGAACTATGATTTATTAAGATAATAAATTTTCCTGGTAATAAATTATTTTGTTTACTTATAATTTATGCGAGTCCCGATGGAGATGAAAACTTTGAATATACTTTGTAGTTTAGTGTTAACTTAAGATTGATTTGTGGCGATTGTTCTAGACAAATACCAGTGGCATTCTTATTTATTTTTCCAGGAACACATAATTATAGGAATGTATTACCTAGTATTGACGCCGTGTAGATTTACAAACGTGCTGTTATTATATAGACCGACCACTTACTCGAAACAAGTCTATCTTCATAACAAACTAAAGACACACGCATATGCACTTATCTTCACGCCAGTACCCTTACGGAGTAGACAAAGAGCACAAAGTGATAAATATCTGTGTCCTTGCAGATTAGTCGTACTACAAATAAAAATGAAAGACAAATCAAAGGGGAGTTTTGACATATCCTTTTCAGCACCCGTCTGCTTCGTGCAGCAGCTCTAAGCAAGCTAGTCACGTTGATGTCCAGCTACAGAAATTGAAGGAGAAAAAGAACTTGATTACCAAGCAATCGTCAAGTATTTCTGTATGGATGCAAATAAAGGTAAGTTGTTCGAGGTTTTTATATTAAGATGTGTTCGATGTCTAAACAGGAAAAATTTTCGTCAACTGACAGTTTGTGACATAAAAAATGTTATAATAAATGTAACGTAACATTACGCCTGTCTCCCAAAAGAGGTAGGCAGAAGAGTTTGGTGCACTCCGACGTTTCATCATACCTATAATTGTATAGCGTTCTCCCGCGGCAGTACGATCACTTTAACTACATATTATAACCGTGAAAATCTCTCTCGAACCGTTAATTGAATTTGTCTCCCAGAAATATTTAGAGGAACACCATAAATTCCCTTGCGTTTCATTTAACGGATTTATAGGGAGAAGATTCCTCAGAACTCGCTTGTCTTGTTCATTTCCTTGTGGCTACAAAAAGATGTCATCGTTGCCGGAGTCGCATGGACAGGACTGACCACGCCCCGTACCGATTACGACTACGTGGTATGTCTTTGTGACTTTGTTCTAAAGATATACACTCATATGCCCAGATAGGGAATTGACCATACTATATTTAAAAAACACCAGTTTTTCATTGTACTATAACTAATGTATAGACTATAGGCATCAAAAAAATATTAGGTTCATATCACAGTTTGTACAGAACCCTCTCAGCACTTCACAATAAAGCTGCGACTGGTGAGAGTGTGTGCTGCTATCGTGGGAACACGCTGTGATTGCGCCCTGCACGGGTTCGATTCTCGGTGGAGTCATGCCGCGTGACGGTGGGGTGCGAAATGCGATTTCGAGCACACATCCGGAATACGAATGTACGTCAACATAATTTTTAATAATTGCTTCCAATTAAATTTAGATGCTTTTAAAATAATAAGACTGTACTGTGTTAACGATAAAGTTCTAAGCACCGTGACAAAAAGTTAAACTATGTAGTTCTAAGCATAGGCGCAAAAGTCGGAATACCTCTATATTAATTTGGGACGTAAACGTAACTGATTAACAGTGGGAGAGTACCTACTACACTCTTCTGCCTACCTCTTCGTGGGTAAAAAACGTCATTTTAAGTTACATTTATTATAAAATTGCTTATGTCAAAAACAATTATTTAACGATTTTATTAAAAAATCAATAACGTTCGAATAACACAATAAATGTCTCAATTAATGGTGTATTAAATCGAGTATATTAAACACTTGTAATAATGTTTATAAAATAAGCAATAAATGGCGAGAAGTGTTGCTGTCCTTGTCCTACAGACGTGTTGTCATTCTACCCACATTATTTGTTAATATCCTTCGCCTTGGGGTAGACAGACACTAATTGGAAACGGCGTATGATCTGTATTGAGGTAGTTAAATAAATATATTTGTTTTATGGTATAACATATGGAATATTTTAAAATATAGTTAGAAATGTTATATTTTAAACGTAACTATTGTACGATATAGTCCAAATATATGATTATTATGTGACAGTTGGATATTGAATGATAAATGACTATCTTGGAATATTTCCATACACGACTGCCTGTTTTCAATCTAAACAGATCTCGTGCTGTACGAACCAGACGGCTGATAAAGCACATATGTACATATGTAATTATTCTATGGTACATATATACATACTTACACACATTATTTTATTACTTCTTTTACACAGGGTTTACACTACAAATAAATGCTATTAATAAAGCACTGTCAGTTAAGGCTGTGAAGTTTTTATATAGTAATTATCAAGACTTATCTGAATTCTGAATTACTGCTTTCAATAGGATGAAATCTATGTATGTAGTAGGCATTTTTAGAATGTCGTTGAATAATATCACGCATTTCTAAATGAGATTTCATTAAAGAAAAGTGATTGCCTACTGCACTTAATTGGTGTTCTGTCTATATAATTTTAGTTAACTGTGTGTACATGTAATAGACACCTTTAATATTATTTAGCGAGTAACTAAATATAAGTGTAGGTTAGCTAAGTTCGCTCTAACATATTCAAAAGAATTGTTAATGTTATTTCCCATTCGGATTTCCCTAAACACCTAACACAATTTAATGTTACCAAATAATATCGGTATTCCAGTGAAATCATTACACAAAATAATCACAACATACATAATATATTAAAATACTCGTAACATTCTCGTGGCAAGTTCCATCACTCGTTCATACGTAATTCTCCTTGGGGAGAACACGCATTAAGTGAGAATAGTGTTTAAATTAATGCCGTTAAACACTGGGGCGGTTTTTTGCGGGATTAGGCTCATTCCGTCCCAGGGGAGGAAAGCCCGAATTCTATCAACTATAGCGGGGGCTTGATTAAATTCACCCCTTGCGTGTTGACAGCAATTGATTGAAATGCCAGCTTCCTTGAGGCAATCGACTTGATTTTGTTTCGTCTGAAGTGTAAAATAAATGTGTTTTGCGATTATGTGTGATGTCGACTTGCAAAGTACACCTTCATGTTGAAAGTTTAAAAGTGTAAGTAAAACGTAAAGGTAACATCACGCCTGTAATCCCCGAAGAGGTAGGCAGAGGAGTGTAGTACTATACCGTGAAAAGCCTAAGTAGGTACATACATAGTAATTTTATCTTTTATCAGTATTTGTCTGTTGTGTTCTATTCTGTTATGTTATAAATATATAGGAATAAAATTAGTAATATTTTTTCGATATATGAAAACTCTTTATTCTGTTTATTCTCTTTATTTTCTCTTTATTCCGTCTTTATTCTGTTTCTTTTCAGTCATGGCCCTTTTTGCAAGATATAGTTGTAAGAATATAGACAGTAGCAATGAACTACAAATAATCCCCGTACTATAAAGCAAGGTAAAAAAACCCGTTATTAATTGTGTTGGTGCTAACTTTTTGAAGCTTAAAGTTGTTTAAAAAAAAAAAAATTTAACATTACAATTTTTTTTCTTTTTAACATTACCATTTTGCATTAACGATAATAAAACTAAATTAAAAAATGAAAATATGCATACAATCCGTGCATTATGTAGGACCACAAAATGATAATTACAAAATATCGACTAGGTATAAGATTGAAAAGATATCTGTACCATGAACTCGTTTAGTTCAATAATTCGGGAATGTTTTATATGCGATTATTACTTTATTAAGAGTCATGTTTCTATAGGATTGTACAATACGGCTTATTTTTAAAACATTTGATTTAATTCATATTATTATATGAATAACACTATATAGGTAGAAGTAAATAGCATATTATAAATATTATGTATTTAATTGTTTAACGTTTGACTATGTTAGGGTGCTATAGCGAGCATTCTTTATATTAGAATTTAAATACACTAATACTGACTGCCTCGTTGATCTAGTGGTTGCAAGCGCGATTACTGATAGAGAGGTCCTGGGTTTGATTCCCGGGTTGAGTACTATTGGGTTTTTCAAAGTTGAAATTCCTAGTAGTTGCTCAGATTCTGGAATTTGTGGCTGATCTACGGCAACAGGCGCATCCCCCATTCTATATTGGGTCGTAAATACATAGATATATATATGTAATTGATGAAACGTGGGAGTGTATCTACTATAAATATCTGCCTACCCTTTGGGGAATTACAGGCGTGATGTTATAATGTTAAAGTAAATACACTTACATTGAAATAAGGTTATAAAATCGTTTATATAAGTTACAAAAGACTGATACTAAGATATAAAACAATATAGTTATAGTCAAAAATAATAAATGCTTTTCACACCGAGAGACTCTTTTCTAACTATGGAAGACAATGATGAGGTCTTACTGGATACATGTTTTTTACGAAATAATTATTATATTTAGATAAATTTAAATATAATCATCTATTAAGTCTGTAACCGTCAACTTCTATTTAGTTTAAGTTTCTTTTAGAAGTGAATAAGATTTATTTAAATACCTAATTAATAAATCTAAAACATTAACAAAACCGCAAAATAAAATATGATAATATAAATATACCTACAGTTAATAAAGCTAGACGATAAACAATAAATAGTTTTAAATGACAAAATGTTATACATTGTATTAATATTGATTATAATAAATGATTTTATTTGATTTATGATTTATGTATGTATGTGAGTAAGTCTCGCATACCTACCTTAACTGATTTATGAATATAGTAATCTTGTCTATGGCACTCATATAACTCTACCTTTTGTATATAAATCATTATATACATAATATATAGTATGACCATGTGTGGATATAAGCTTTTGCCCTGTTGCTGTCCTCTTAACTGATGAAAACTGAGAATACTCATCTCCTCTGCTTATCCGCTTGAGCAAATAAACGCGTGATGATATATTTTATCGTATTTCCATATACCAAAAAATAATTGAAGTGTCTATGCCTTGCTCTAAAGAAATAAACCAATAAGTTGTGACAGAAACTTTTATGTACGGTTTCAGTTAATTTAGTTCGCCCTAAAATAGTATTTAGGTTCAACGAATTGAATATCTGTCGCGTACGTATTCTTAAAATGTTTTATTAATCTCAAGTTCTATTTTACGAGTTCGAGTGAACGTTACAAGTATAATTTGTAAAGCTTTATTAATAGTCATTAGCTTGGAACTGTATAAGCACATTTTGTTTGATTAAGAAGAAGTATTAAAAATCGTCACAGAAGAACCTGTAATAAAATAAGTTATTATAGCTACGCATATTACGATGTACCGAATCTTTATATATAAAAATCTCGTTAGTATATATTTTGTATATGTCGCTCATTTGCCATTAGAGTGTAATATCTCAAAAGCACTGCCTCGTTGGTCGAGCGGTTGCAAGCGCGACTGCCGATCGAGATGTCCTCTATTCAAATCCCGGTCGGGTACCTACTATTGGATTTTTCTAATTTAGAATTTCTAGTAGTGACTCGGAGTCTGGATCTGTGCCCGGTGTATGGCAAT
>DWME01009351.1:0-10979 GCA_018244795.1 Parelbella ahira ahira | reverse complement strand
CGCCTTCTGTCGGCTAATTGAGTGCGCACAGCGGGTGGCAAAGCATGTCAAACATTTTTACACGTGTTCACTTTGATCTCGGCTCAAAGCCACCCCTTTGTGAACTTTTATGACAAAAGGCGTGTCATGACGAATTTCAGCCCACGCGCCAGCGGAAATTCTATTTGGATAAAAAATACCCACGTACTACACAGACATGTTTGTTACATATTTTTTTCGATCAAGACTACCTACAGATTGTAAAGACATGTTCGGTGTTTTCTTTCTTTCGCTATAGTGTAGTACTTGAATAAATCATTAATTTCTTACGTAAAATACTTTATGGTATTAAGCGGTATTCGCCGGCTTCGTTGGGTTATACATATATCTGTAATTTGCTTTAATATTACCTAGTACGAATAATCGTTCTTTAAAAAAAAATTACTTTCATAAAAATATTTTAGACCTTGCACTTCTCATTTTCCTATATAAAAATATCAATATGCATAAGATTGATTGCGTGACTGGTCTCCATCTTCGTCTTCGTAGCGAAATATATACTGAGCGTAATATTTACATATGTATAAAAAATAAATGTAATAGGTACTAGACTTATTTAAACGTGAGATTTTAAAATAGACTTAGCAACCTCTTACTATCAACATTTTTTAAAAACATGTAATATATGTATATCTTTAAATCAATTTTCCCAAGCGTGCACCATTTTGATTTCCCGTACTTTGAGTCTCGATGTCGTGATTTATACATATTTCCACTTCAAACGGCTTCGGGAACGCCTACAGAAACCTTTCTCTATTGTTGTTTATAGAAACTCCCACGTAGTCGCAGGGCTTTTCAGCCTAATTGGTACTTCCGTACTGCTACAAAAATACAATATTTTTATATAGTAGGGAGGTAGGCCTCTACGTAATCCTTCCTTAGTATTTTTTACTTTCATATTTTTCTTATTACAACGGATATTTATTTCCAAGGTAGAGTGAAATTGATATGATTAAAAGAATAAAATAATCATTTGTTAAAACCCAAAACTAGTTACACAATAAGTTGTTTTTCCAAAACAAGTGACTTAAAATTTTTATTTTATTTTATTTCTTCTAAAGATCAAGCACGAAGATCTAATAGAATTTAAAGTAAATGGAAATTACTTGTTGGTGGAATGTAAATATATTTATGGTACTTTTGTGAACCACTTGAATACTTTAATTTGTCAACAAAACGAAGCATTGGATTGTTTCACGTAATATTTTTGAGTTGAAGTTATAAAAATACATTGGGGTGGGCAGGTGATTCTTAACCAAGTAGATAAATGCATACCTATATGATAACCAGCCAGCTGAAAATTACCTATGTATGTATATACTGATATAGATACACGAATCAAATTGTATCATAAAGTCGAAATCGCGTAGTAAAGTAATAAGCCGGATAAGCTTGAACGATCCTATATTCACACATCCGAAATGTCCGGTCATAATAAGATTATTATCCGGTCCCATAACTCCGTTTAACGACCTCGAATCTTTCCCTATACGGAGAAATCCCGGGTTCTTCTTAAATCTGACTGATATTGAAAATGACGAGAATCTTTTTTGAACTCAGAGGGATATCGATGGAAGCGATTTTCTGAAAATATTTTTTCATGCTGTAAACAGTTTTCCCCTCACTTCCGGTAAGCGTTTTAACGGGGAATTAAGAACAACTTGAAACGTCTGCTTTTTATCTAGTAGGTGTGACGAAACGATGCTAATGAGCGCTTCATAAATAAGTATATCCGAAGGGGTAGAACGAAATCATTATTTGACATAACAAAGTGGAAGTGAACATTTTTATACAATTAATCAACTTCAAATACGGATCATAGCGATGATCCGTGTTTGAAGTATAGCGATACTGCTCTAACTGTTTGACTCCGTTCTTGTCTTAAAAAGGGTTTAGTTCCATAGTCTCCCATACTGACTAAGTGCGAATTGGGGAAATATCACATGTCTCACAAAACATTTTTTATTAACAGCGAAATGGCTTCGATTTTACGAATATTCACAGTCCAATAACGCTATTAAGCTGAATATATCCTTTAATATATGTTGCCTTGACAACGTTTCTTATATTTCGTTAGTAATACTCTCACAATATTACGCATTTATTGGGTATCTCCGTTACATATCTTTCATATTGTCACATGTTTATCAGGATGTCAAATTAAAGATACATCTAAGATAAAATAAACATGTCTTCCATTCGAGCATATTTTATGTCAGATCATCCTAAGACCGAACAGAAGACAAATATGTCGTAACACCACGCCTGTAATTCTAGAAGAGGTAAGCAGAAGAGTGTAGTACACTTCCACGTTTCACCAGTAACGTGTCCGTTTCATCGAAAAATGATGAGAACAAATATGTCATACATTTTTAGTATGCATATATATTTCCCTGCAAGATGGCTTGTAGCCACAGTTTCACTTCTGAACGAAAGCTAAAATAGGAAATGTAAAAATCAAAGAATCATGTTTCACGGGTTTCTAGAACAACGTAACATCGCACCTGCGCGTATAATAAGATTTCTAAATTACAATTCAGTATGTTTACAGACAAACCCCAACAATTCCTCACCCTCGCTTGTCATTGCAACACTGAACACCAATAATTCGGCGCTCAGTCCCGCGTCGGCGGGTGAATGATAGACATGTAGGTCAGTTACAATTTTTTTTCTTTCTGATGAATTTACTTTCCATGTAATCTTACAAATGAATATACATTAAAATCAATCTGTCAACATTTTAAAACAGGACAGAGGTTTTAGGGCTTAATTAATGAAATTAAATTTACGTAGAGTATTATTGAGATTGCAAAAGTCAAACACAACCAGTACTCTTGAGCTTGCTTGATTGAAAATTTGACATTTATTATTCAATAATCTAATAACAACATTATTAATTTCCATGAAGTTATAAATGATTACTTACTACGTAAGCTCTGATATTCTGTATGATAAATCTGTGTTAAGACAAGGACTTCCATATCCAATAATATTGTACCCTTTTAGTTCATACAATGCATTAATACATATAAAAAAGAACGTTATATTTTTAAACAAATAGACAATATAAGATAACAAAATTATGTAAATAAAATATATTAGCATCAATATTCGGCATGTCTAACCGAAATGAACAGAGACGGAGGCCACTTTAAGGGAGTATTATTCGCGGTAGTGGCACGCCCGCAGCCAGACATTACGTAACGACTTTTGTCAACGTCAGAAATACTTCGGATCTACACTATGTTCATAAACTATGCTAACATCAGGCCTATAATCCCTGAAGAGGCAGTCAGGAGAGTGTGTTATATTCACGGGTTTTACAATTTACTTTTATGTCACATTGTGGAACAGATGTGTCCCGCTATAGCCAACATGCATCGGGAACTCCAAACTCCGAACCACTACTAGAAAATTCAATACAGAAAAGTTCAATAGTACACGACCCGGGGTTCGAATCCAGGACCACTTGATCGGTAGTCACATTTGCAACCACTCGACCAACGATACAGTCAATACATTTCCTTTTTTAAATGAATAACTTGATAAAAAACAATTAAAAACGAATCACTTTGAAGTATTAGTGTACCGTATCGATTCGAGGGTCCATATAATAGCCCAAAGCTAGATGAGGGACGTTCCACCATTTTATGCAATCATCAAACGCATGGAATACACGTACGATTGAGAAAGGATTAGAATAGTTTTAATTACATTTTTACGTCTTTTTTAATTTTAATAATGACGTAAAAAAGTAGGCTGGAATGTTAAATACCTGAAAATTTCATTGGCAAGCTTTTTCTTTTAACTACTCGTCCCACCGCTGGACACGGGTCACTCTTGTAATTACGATATCATTGTAAATATTTTACCTGGGGTATCCCACGCCATCAATATTCGACTTGCTTGCGTGCAGTTGATCGGATTCTTTAAATCCAAAACTTTAATTTTTTTAACTCGTCGTTTCGTGGGAACTATTAAAGAAATTAGGTATCTTCTACTTTAATTTTCCATTAATGCCTAGTTGACTGGTAGAAAATGCCGAGTGTCAATATTTCCAACATTTGTTACTCGTTAATCCAGATTCCGAGCTACGATAAAAAATTCTAACTTAGAAAAAGTTGGATAGTGCCCGACCCGGTAACAAAACCTAGGACTACTGAATCAGCAGACGCGCTTCTAACCACCCGACCAACAAGGCAATCATCCTTTTTATTCTAATCTATTCGAATCTCTCAATTCTATTTCCTCTAACGAATATTACATAAATGGAATACTACAGTGCTAGAGTACTAACTAGAAACTAAATCACATGTCGAATACATCGTGATATACCTAGTTGTAAATAATCCAATTAGTGAGCAGAAACTTGACCGCCGCGCCGTGCTCACAGCGCGAGGGTGAATGTTAATATACGGTAGCTAGCGAGGGGTGATTTGAATACGGGATCGCTCGCCTATTACTATAGTCTTCAGTTTCCAGATTTAATTACAATCCCATATGGACACGAGATGTAAGCAGTTAAAGGAAAGAGTGGCGCCAATTAAGGGATGCCTTTGTCCAGCAGTGGATGTCTAAAGGCTGATGATGATGAACACAAATAAAAGTGTTATTTGAAATCAATGTATATCTTTGTATTTGACATCGATTATATTAGACAATTAGATGCGGTACAAGTGTTCACTGCCTACCTCGTTAGTGGATCGGCGTGACAATATAATAGACAAACAATGTGTAACATGATATGTGTTAAGCTTTTTCCAATAAAAGAAATATATTTAATTAACATATTAGTTTTCTTCGTCATCAAAGCCTTATGTTGATAAATTATTGTTAATAGCATGTCTCATCTTAAAAAAAGACGGGTCAAGATAAATACCCTAATTACAATCGGTCGCAGACTGTGGAGAACTTTTGTAAGTGTTAACATTGTATATCAATATGAATAAAGCCCATTTGCAGCAAGCTGTTTGAAACCCTCGCAATAGTCCCTTTCCTCTCAGCAATCAATCAGTAAAGACCAAATTGCGAAGCGTTATTGAAATTGTTAACGTTTTGTGAGCATCAACGAGCCCACGGGCCCGTTGGTGTTGTGGTTAGCGAACCTGACTGCTGCGCCGGAGTCGTGGGTTCCATTCCCATCCGATATAAATATATTCCAATATATTATGTTATCAGCCGCTTGTCACAAACACAAGCTCTTTTGATGTTTACTTTGGGATCAGACGGTCGTGTGTCGTGTGTGTGATGCCCCAACGTTTTACAATAATTATAAATTCCTTTTTACACTTATTTCCTTCTGGACGATAACTTATTCGGATAAGATTGTCGAGAAGATAGGAAAGTACGATATCTGTTTCTAGCGTAATCGAAACACATAATTACATTGATTTTTATTTTACATGTATGCGAGTATACATCTACGCACATTGCTTATTTTGTTATACACAAGAATAAGAGGTAACATTATTTGTTGACCGTGATATTGAGAGTTACTAGCGATGTACAAACATGTAACAAATTCACTCGCCTGACCCCATATTACCGCAGACACAACACGACGACATGTGTTACACCATAGGGGAATCATGTTTGAAACGTCTGTAAGCGAAAAGCCCTCAAGCGTTCTGTCTGGTTCGGGTTTGTGGCAAAAGATATAAACTTCAATTACCTTGAATTTAATTTAAGAACCGAACATATTGAGAAAGGTGTGATAGTGAAGATTTGTTTGGAAGCAATATGATACATAACATTAAGTGTAATAAGTCTCAATTTATTTGTTATCAAATATGAAACACTTATTGTTCTGCCCTTATCGTCTTCGGCGCCAGACGTCTGAAGTCCTTGGCGAAAATATAAGTACATAAAAACAAGTGTACATCATCCATTATCGTGAACAAAAGGTAAGATGTTCTTAAGAGGATCATATTAGTAACGTATCTCGTCCGGTGTATTGTTTCCGAGAGCTCCGACATAGTAATTTTGATTTGGCCATTCTAAGAACATTAATTCGTACGTTGATACTTTATACACTTCGAAAGTCTGAGTAGTGTTGCGACAAAACAAACTTGCACATGTGTGTCCATATTATAACCAGACTGTGACGTCAAAAAAAGATAAATATAAAAAAGGTAAGCCTGTAATAATACAGGCTTACTTAAATATTATCAAAACATAGCTGTTCAGGTTCCAGTGAAAGTAACCTTCAGAAATAACTTCATTTATTCCGCGCTAAATCAGCGCCCACGTTTTATCCGCCTCCGCAGATTTATTTTCTGAAGTATCGAGCCGCCCACGCGGCGAGAATTTTTTGTTGCCAAGAGAAAAACCTTGGGACGGATACACGTGTACACCTTTTGCCAATTAAGGGGCGATTTAATGAAATCCAAAATTATTTTCTTCTTTTCAAATGAAAATAGCTTACAGGATACGTCGTTATGTAAGTATCGAACAACCTTAATTAGAATAACGACTTTATAAATGAAGAAAAACTGTTAATTAATGTAATATATTAATGGCAATAGAGAAATTGGCGAGATCAATAGTAATAGTACTGCTCATAAAATAAATATCTTGGGACATCTCCACATACGACTATCTGATCCCATATAAGCATCCAGAGAGCTTAAGTTATGGTAACCAGACGGTCGACAAAATACATATAAATATACATATACTTACTCAACTTTTTTTCACCCAGATACAAATCAAACACTTCATCACACAAATATTTATTTGGGGTGGGAATCGAACCCATGACTCTCGGAGCAACAGTCAGATTAACTAACTACTGCAACAACGAGCCAGTAATTTAAGTCGTTACAGTATGTATGTACCGTAAATGAGTAATGAGTCTTAAAAATATATGTTTCTATTATAATCTATTTCTGCTCTGAGAATTGAGCTGTGTTCAACGCTGTAACTGTAAATAGTTGATGAGATGAAGCGGAAAAAACACTGTGCTTGTTTACGTTACTTTTTTGTGAAATACTTTCATCGGAAAAATACAAAAGAATCTAGACTCGTACAGTCAGGAATGCGATACCAAAATGCTTCCAATTTTTAACCGACACCAAAAACGAGGATCTTTTCAATTGGACAGTAAGTTTGGTTTTGTTTGTATGTCATGTGTGTATGTTTCGCGTATGTGTGTATATTACGCGGTGCCCCAGCCTGTTGCAAACGGACTTCGAGAACTCTTTTTTTGAATGCACGGGTTTATTTCGTACATGTTTCAATTAGGATTTGGACAGAAAGTAAGTACGATTCATAAAATTTGAAATAGGATAATGAAAATTTGTTGTATACAGCGTTCTAATACATCGTAGGTATGTACGAGTATGTTCACGTTATTCATCCAGCTTCAAGAGCAACATAATTATGTAGGTTCCATTCCTTTTTTGATATAATACTCTTCAGATCAACATACTCTTGTTTTGTGATAAGTACATACATACATACATATCTTCACGCCAGGTCACTTACGGGGTAGGCAGAGAGCACTTTTGTGATAAGTATTTTATTATATTATTATACAATACGCCTTTGTAGCTAATACACATTAAAAAAGATGCTACATACATTAAAGAGGTTTTTCCTAAATAAATAACGATTACAATACAAATTACAATACAAACAGTTTTTTTTTTATAATTCATCATCATTATCAGCCCGTGTACAGCAAATGCTGGACACAAGTATCCCCCGAGGGGTCTTTGGCCGTAATCCCCACGCTGCGTAGAGAAGCGGGTCGGAGATTGCAGAGCACGACCTTTTGCACCACCTACGCTTTTTACGATTGATTTTTTCTATTGAAGATGCCAACGTCAATGTACCTAATAAGTATTTCCCGTAGAAAGACACGTGACGGGTTTCATTATAATTCTCTCTTATATTTCGAATCGTAAAACATATTTCTTTTGAAGTTTTTGCGAGTTGTATTATATATTAAGAGGCGATGGCGCTCATTGGGGGAGGCCTATGTCCAGCAGTGGACTGAGATATGATGATGATGATGACGACGACGATGACGACGACGACAACGACGACAATGACGACGACAATGACGACGACAACGACGACAACGACGATGACAACGACAACAACAACGACAACGACGACGACGACGACGTCTATATGAATCGATTTTTAACTTAGATTTTCCAGTAAAAATTTGTAGTCAAAAAGTCTGAATAAAAGTTTAAAGTCTGAATCTGTGCCCCGTGTGTGGCAGTAGGCTCACCAGTGTAGGACATAAACGTACAATGTGGGAGTGTTACATTCCTCGGCCGAACCGTTCGGGGATTAGGTACAGGCGTGATGTAACTTTTATTTGCATATTTCAATGCAAAAATTTGGCTTCTAAAAGTCCTCATCTATTGATTCTTTTTCATATTCAATCAAGTCGTATTCCCTTTTGACACTGTTTATTATCTAAAGGGGTAAGCAGAGGACTGTAATACACTCCCACGTTTCACTAATTACGTTTAAGTCCCGTGGAATAGGTGGTGAGCCTATACCCAAACACCGGGCACGATTCCAGAGTCCGAGTCCCTGCTAGAAATTCTAAATTAAAAAAATCCAATAGCACCAGACCCGAGATTTGAACCTAGGACCTCTCGATTGGCAGTCGCGCTTGCAACCACTCGACTAACGAGGCATTATGTATAACAGAAACATATAATATATTTTAAGCGTTCAATTTCATTAAAAATCTTCCCGTAAATAGGAAAGTACCAATTTCAAAATCGGCTTCCAGCTAAAGGGTTTTAAAAAGGAAAAAATGTTAGCTCCATTTTCCTCCATTATTAAGAAATAATCCGAAAAAATAACAAAACGAAGGTAATCCTTGTACATCTAAATTTTAAATCTCCGACGCAAAAAATCCTAATTAACCTGTTAACGAAACACAAAAACAAAGATAATCCATACTATTTATGAAGAAAATATCTCGTATTTTTCCTGCCGACTGAAATTCAATTATTACCTCTTTCTGAGATTACAATAAAAGGATCGTACACATCACACAAACATATCGTAACTCACACATAAACGTTTAAATCACACATACATTATACTCTCACGAATGAGCGAAGGTACGTACGTAAGCTGCATCGCGCGGGCTCTGCCCGGCAACAGCCCGGCCGCGACCTATTCTCACATCACTCGATAAACTTTAACGTGTTTAATCGCCATTATGAACTGAAGATGTAAAGACAATTGTTCGAAAAGGTAATATAGTATGTTTGTCATAAGTGCGTCTGTTATTTAAGTTGATTTATAATCTTCTTGTGTAAGACGCTTTTATTTTGACAACCCAAAATTTCCGATATTCGACGATGACAACGTCATTCGACAATCAATTGGTAGAATAAGAGACATGGGTCCATTAAACAAAAACCACGTGTAGAGTAGATAAATTAATTATTCGAGATAGTTGCAGGTCTCTCTCTATTCCATAGAACGTAAAACATAACCAGTGAAACGAGGGAGTACCTACGTACTACATTCCTCTACGAACACGTCCGGGGAGATACAGGCGTGATGTTAAGTTATGTTACAGACAGTATTTGTACATTGAAATATAAGTCTTTATTAGTCAAAAAAAAGACACGGACTAATGGATGAAAGAGAAGACCTAAGTGGGGATTAAAACCGAACTTAATACAACATGAAAACGACACAACATCAGTAAAGCGCTTTCCGATAAAATATTCAAGTTTTAGCCGCGACAGACTTGGGTATTGTGAATCGATTGCATTTAAAATTCCATGAACTCTAAAAGTAACCGCATTATTTCGTTCGCTGTTACACGCGAGGGTGTCTGGTTGAAGTTTAAAATATAGGAACGATATTATATTAAACTAGCTTTGCTCGTGAGGTTATGATAATAAATTTTGAAGACAATGGTTGTTTGTGCGTCTGCAAGCTGAAAGAAAGATATATAAGAATACAAACACAACACAAGCTATTCTGACTGTACTCTTAAGGTTTAAGTGACCGCAATAGCTAGATTAATGAAAAGAATTTTCTAGAAATAAAGAGTGACTAAAGTGTATGTCCTGACAAAACTTCAAGTCAAATTGTAACATTAGTATTCACTTATAAGATACAGTTAAAAATGGATGAAATTAACAATGATATTCAAAAAATATTCTAAAACGTTTAACTGCTGATGCAGTTCAGATACTCTTAGTGTGGTCGGTGCAGAGCTTTATAGCAGGAATTTAGTCTTCTTGGTTTTTACTAATCTCAAGTCGGTCTCTATCAAGCCCTCACACTGCTTAACCCAGTTTATTAACAAACACATAAAACTTTTCAGTTTTTATATATACTGTCTCTTACTGTGTGACAGTAACGAGAGAACTTCCATAATTTGACTGGACTAACATATATAACAAATCGAAAGTTTGAATAAAGTATTGTCGCTCTGGCGTCCAGCTCTCAATAAATCCTTTCTTCAATAATTTATTGTATATTTGTGTTTACCAAACGGACAATGAATATCGAAACAAACTTTGGTAGTTATATGAACTACTTTCAGTAGACAACGAGGCAATTAATTTATTGTTGTTTTAAAATAACCCCCTATTTCCGTTCATTTACAAATAAATGCATTCGTTGTATTTCAGCGGTGGGCTCTCTGGAATCATGTTACAGAAGCATTCTATCAAAATATATATTCATTTCCATACGGAAAATACGGCCAATTACTCGAGCGTTAATGAATTCCACAGTATTCGTATCTACACCGGAGTTTATGTTTTATCGTTTAGTGCAGCAGCCATAGAGGTATCTTTCCAATGGCATTAAGAATTGATACTTTACCTGAGCTGTTGTCGCGTTCTACCGTTTCACGTATAACTGTGTGTGTGTGTGTGTGTGTGTGTGTGTGTGTGTGTGTGTGTGTGTGTGTGTGTGTGTGTGTGTGTGTGTGTGTG
>DWME01009350.1:0-10980 GCA_018244795.1 Parelbella ahira ahira | reverse complement strand
CCCAATAATTCTTTGTCCGACTCGGACATCGAACCCAAAATCTCTTGATCACTTGAGCACTTGATACCGCCAGATGGCATGGTTAGCGTAGCAAAGCATTGGCGAGGTAGTGCTAAAATTTTAAAATTTTTTTGAAACAATATTTTTTACAATAGGCATACACAATATATATAAACCGAACAATTAAACATCCTCTTCCATCCAGCATGTGTAAAATTTATGGGACATTTATACAGAAAAAAATCGCTTAAGCAGAAACATTTATGTCATATAAAATAAAACCCACGGCACCGTAACCTTCGAAGTGCCAGCTATATTTTGTATGTAAATTGAAGACACGATATACAAATTGCTGAACTCTTGTATGCAGATACTCGATTGTTGTGCGTGCGTGCATGAATTTAAAATGATTCACATTAATCTCTCCACATCGCGCTATACTTTGAGAGGCGTAGAATTATTCACGGCAAACGGGTTCGGAATATGCGATAACATCATTAAATCTAGAACATGTTACGGACTAGACTGTACCCGCGGCTCCGTTTGCGAGAAAGTTTGTTAACAACCTCGTGCGACATGCTCTATAGATGGTTCAAGTTCCAAAGATACGTCTAGTTCTACTTGCAGTTGCGGTGCAGTACTGACAACACTACTTTGTATGGTACGCATAATTATTACAATTAATTCCTTATGGAGAGCTGTAAGTAACGCTTCAGAAGTCCAGGTACGACGGCTGGTTATGCTACACTGACGTGCCTGAAATGAAAAACAGCAAATGAAGATTATTTCCTAGGAAGATTTAAATAAGGCTCCGAGTTCCTGCCCCTTCATTTAGGAAAGATACATGTTAAATAAAATTGAACTTAATGCTTTTAAATATAATTTAATAATTATCAAAAATAATTTTTTGATTAAGCTCTTCCACCAGGTGGTGTTACAACTGGAAGAAAGCAGCGGGAAACTGCTGGATTCGGAAGGCCCAAGACGCGAAGGAGTAACAGCGCTTAGGGGCGACCTATCTACAGCAGTGGATATCCAGAGGTTGATGATTATAATGTTTATTTTTTTATTTCACATAAAAAACAGAGTGTACCTGATCTTACGTGGTAAAAAAAAACATTGGTATGAAATCAATCTCTTTTGCATTAGAATTTCTTCAATATTGGTCACCGATGCCATGTCCTTAGTAAGGATATTAAAGGCCTCAACAGGAACACCTTATGTCATATCGGCTTTATGTTTGAACATAAGAATGCAGGCACTTACGTTTGAATATCTAAGTAGATGTAGTGTTGATATGTCCGCATGCAAATGTTAATCAGCCGGTTTGACCACCGCAACATTTCGATGGTAATATTAATATAGATTTGCATTTAAATCAGATCCTTGGAATTTGCGAACTAAGAAACTTTATTAACTAATTTATACTTCATAAACATCGCCCAAACTTTCTCAGGCCACGTCAAAATACATTCAAGCTTAGAAACTTATTAGAATAATTTTTGTTTATTTCAAGAGTAAGAGAGAGAAGAAGACAGAAATTTATTCTCTCATTGTTTTCTCTAAGACTACTTTATATTTACTCACCACGTGAGAACTGACGCAAGAATTGAAAGCAAATCTTGCTCTGCGGAGGATACTGTGGAACGTGCGGGAACTCGCAACTAAGACAAATTTCCATCGACTTGATTAAAGTCGTCAGTCTTGGATCGAGGGATGCAGTTTGCCTATAACCAGCAAATATTATCCGTTGCGAATTTAATTATTCATTTCGATGGCATTACTTTGAAGCGGCTCGCCCGTAATTTTGTATGTTCAGGAAAATTTTATCTTTTTTCTTAGAGTTGGTATTCTAAATGAACTTCAATTACTTTTGCAGTGATTTGAGTGATACAACCATCATAACTGTGTATCGAGATAGCGAAACTGACCAGTTCAATAGAACTAAAATGATCACAATTTTGTTTTTAATACTTTGTCACACCAGGTCACGATCATGATATTTAATATGAATACCAAAAATAATAATATAAATAACAACACTAATAATAATAATAATAACACTTAATGGAGCCACTCGACCAACGAGACTCTCATGGTCTTTAATAGCTTCATTATTATTAATTTTGATCTCAAGATGCTGCATACACATTCATGCTTACTTATTTATTTAAATTTCTTACAATTTACCTAAGCCATATTTTCCATGTTGTCGTTTGATCATAATATTTTTTACATGATTTACTCAGAAAATTGTTCAATCTTGGACGATCTGGCAACATATTGGAGAAGCAAGAATTTCCAACATTTCAGTGGCAATTTATCATAAATTCCACGGTACAATATCATCAACTTTTTCGCAAGTCGTGTAAATCATTCTTATTCGTTTACAACTACAACAAAAGTTCTTCCGGCCTGTCCTATCGCTATGGAGAACTTTTTATTCGCCGTACCAATAATTCAAGATAAGATGTCAAAGTTTTTTATTGCTGAAACGTCCCAGCGCCCAATATTAGTTTACGGTTATCGTGATACGGTGAATTATTATATTTTGAGTGAGGCGGTTGCAATATGTGATCCAAATATTTTTCATAAAGTCTATGCCGACGACACAAATATTATGACTTAAAGGATTGAATGGAATTAATTCAATTTAATTTTCTATAAACAACATGACGAACGCTACTACAAAAAATTCAATAAAGGATAAGTGCGTATTTATGAAGAAAGTCTGTGCAAAAGAGTCTACTGCAAGTATTTGGAATTTAAACTCAATCTTGTAAATAGTGCTTGCGATATGCAAATTAGAAGGTGATTCTAACAAACTCTTTGTCCTCCGATGATCTTCCATTGTCAATGTAATAAAAAGCGTAATACGGCCAAGAACACGGAATTATATTATGACGTATCCTCTGATGATATATTTCTTCAAAGTTTTGAACACTAAACATACAGCGCATTTTATTTTAGCTCCTGACCTCAACAAAGTTCATTCTTTTATAGAGGTAAAATGGCGTCGCGCAACCGTAATATAGTTGAGTAATAAAAAAGACGTTGTTGCTGCTTTTTAGCAAACAAAAGTGATGAGATGAGCTGTGCTAAGTAGCAAAGTAGCAAAATTCGAAATTTTATATTGGCCATAAAAGCCAAGGTTACGTTTGGAGTTGCTGGATCCGCTTAACTTGGTTTTATATGAGACCCGAGCTAATGAAAGCAACCTCCCATGTTTTATTATCCACTTAACGACGATGGCTGAGTTTAACTTGCACATCTTTGGTGAGGCTGATGTGTGTGTGTGTACTCTAAAGGCGACTTCAGGTTTGCATATTACACTGTTTAAGGTATGTTATAAAATTGTCGTGTTATATCTGTGACATGTCCTAGTTATCTTTTAAGTACTTTTTTACGAATCAACGGCAAATGGCTACCGTAGCTTAATGTTAAACGATAAAAAATTTCATATACGATGAGATTATGTATGAACATATTTTTATAAATGTCTTCATAAATAAGTAGAAGAAGCACGACACGTCTGTAAAGGTGGACATATCTGGCACTTGGTGCCTCTGGATCTCTGCCTCCTCCTTCTCTGCTTGCCGTGATGATATACTAATAATGTGTATAAATAAGTGACCACTAATGGCCAAATAAGCAGTGCCGTTATCCGGACACAGCAAGTAGTTATCGTAAAATTAAAACATTAAAATTTGTCAGTGACTTTTACGGTGTTTAGCACTGAATAATTAACCCGTATTATAACAATATTATGATATTAGTATCCCATTCTTGTCGTATTCATAAATAGGATAATTTACATTCGCTTTTAGGACTGGTTTTAAGCTTACAAATACTAGTTTTAATGGTGGTTCATAAATATTTATTTAAGACCTGCTGCCTTTACAATACCGCTCAATAGCAATGTTTGAGCTATTGAATGTTTTGTTTCGTTTTGCTTTAGCGCGTTCCAAATGTAATGGAAAAGAGCTTAACATTTTAACACTAGCGAAAACAGCCTTTGTGAATAAAGGTGTTAAGGATGTAATAATGTTTATAAAACCGGAAATGTTACCTGAAACTACTTACTTAGTTCGTTAATGTTATCGGGATGGTAAAATATTCAATCGGGTTTAAGTCTAAAGTATCACTTTAATAAATATATTACTTATCTTTCTGTTATGTTATCCTACAGACAATCCTGTGTATGTTTCCAATATCTTTTCATTACGTTCAATACGTGCAACTTGATCTTCCTATGAACAAATAAACCATAATGATGGTTTTTCAATTTTGAAACCAACTTAAGTGCTGCTTATTAGCCAACCTGCATTCGGCCAGTGTGGCAGATTATGGCCCCATTATTCTCTTTATGAGAGGCTTTTCTGCAATAGTACAACGATAAAAAGTTTGATAATGAAGTGTCTTCTTTATGTTAGTCACTGACGTGTTGCTGTCTCCGAAGACTAAATTGAAATGCCTAACGGGTCAGTAGGTATACTTGGCGTACAGTGGTGACTGTAATATCGCTCGCTGTAGTAATTAGGATGCGAATACCAATACGAATGATAGCAGCAAATACAAATATAAGGTGATTTTACGTATCCATTAGTGATGTAAGATAGTCAAGAAGATGCAGCGCAGGTCCGCAAGGATCTATCAAGTACCTAGATGTAGATACAATACTGATTTTAAAATAATATTTACGTTAAAAACATATAAGTAGAATATTTCGAATTCGTTCGGTCAAGTTACGTTCTTTTTATTTAAAAAAACGCGAATTCGCTGTATTGAATAAAATTCAAAAAATTTAATATTTAACGCACCGTGAAGCGAAGCCAGTAACATTTATCCTCGTACGAGCGTACGTTTTTGATTTTGTCAAATCGTTAAATTCTGATTGCACATAGTTTAATTATGAATTTCCGCAGAACAATTTTTCGTATGTTTTAACATCCAATTTCATTAAAACACACGAAACATTGTCAGTTCACGTTGTTATTTCACCCGTTCATGACACTTGGTGAAATGTACTGGGATTATTTTCGCTATGAAATGCAATGCATATTATTATGTAAATATATTGAACTGAGTTTGAAACTAAAAAATCAACTTGCATAAAATAGAGTTCAGTGACGTCCACAGGTCATACACCTCTGGTTTTACGTTATAGCTAGCTTAAATGTATTTCTCTATGCATGAAATGCAAATTTTTATTTAGAGTTGAAAAGAAAACCTGGAGATCGTCTTTAATTATTATAACCTTGGGTATTTCTTGGAAAATTTATGCGACGTTGTTTTCATACATAGTATACATCTAGTGTGTGAATTACGACCATGTACTTCCAGTGATGCGACCAGTGATACGATCGATCCTGATAATATTTTAACCACAAATAAAAATGTATTCCATAACATTTATGCAATATTTGTGCAGACATGTATCTGTGTGTACGTGGATATGCGCGTGCGTGCATAGGTGCGTGCGTGCATAGCGCATGTGATCGCATGCGTGCGTGCGTGAGGTTATTCAGAGAGCAACGAGTGCGAAATATCTATCGTTACAGACTGACATGCACCTTCTAAATTCATCACTCTCTTCAAACATGCACGCCGAATTTAGTGACTTCTAAAACCCTTATCAGCCAGGATCAAACTCATTTGGTTAAAATAGGTGAACCTTACTGTCTAACTTATAAAAGAAATAGATCGAAAGTACTTGTACGGGTACTCAGAACTGGACGTTCGGTTTCACCACATTCATCCCTTGAACAGTATACTTTTTATTATAAGTTTAGATTTCAATTATTGTAGTTTAGCTTAAATTTTTAATAAACACACAAATGGAATTAAAGTTCTTGCTTCAGATTCGTAGTTCTAAAACTATACATATGTATGTACATACGGATTAATCATTAAGTTTTATGCCTATTCTAGCTGTGCCCGCGGCTTCTTCCGTGTAAATTTAATAAAAAAATATTATACATTTATTGCGCAGTGGTGGCTGGCGCGTGGGTTGCGCGCGGTACTGGACAGTAACATCACTTTATTTTATAATTCTAAAGTTTTAAAATGAAAGTAGTCTAAGTTACTCCTTATTACATCAGCTGTCTGCCAGTGGAAGTCACGTCAAAATCGGTCCAACCGTTCCAGAAGTTAACCGGAACAAACAGACAGACACACAGACAAAAATTGTAAAAAATGCCATTTTGGTAGATGTACCGTGTACATATATATTTAGTAAAAAGTGGTTATTTTAATATTACAAACAGACACTCCAAATTTTTTTTTGGGAATAGATAACAAACTACATATGTATATGTATTAATAAAATTTAAAATGAATTATACTGACTTGAATTTTCTAAAATTGGTATAACAGATATTCTGTTTTTTCAAATATTTTATTCATTATTTATTCCTGTTTATCGAATTATGTACTACGAACTAACAGAACAAACATGGCGCAAAGCAATTCTAAACAATAATGAAATTTTAACTGCAAGTTAATAATTAATTAACCGAGGGTGCGGGACTTATCTTGTCTACCAAGAAACTTAGTTTGATTCAATATTTGTCTTTCCCCATCCCGTTGAAGTTGCGTCCGCGAATAGTTGATACCTGATTGTACTCACCCGCAGTAACTTTGCTTGTTCTAATAATATTGAATCACTACAGAGTCCTGTCAACAGAAATTAGACCTTCGACGGGCACTTCGTAATCGTGTTGGCTTGCTTTAGGAACATTAGTTCCAGTAGAAGAACAAAAACATGACAATTATATCATCGTTATGTCTCATCTCGTTAATGTTTCTGCGATAGAGTAACTGATTTGCAGAAATCATTACAAATATAACAACTGTAATGATATATTTAGTTGATAACCCTAAATGCTCTAATAATGATATTTAATAATAATGAAGGTATTACTATTCAATACTTACAAACGAAATAACGTTTATTACGGGTTAGAACGAAGCCCATCTGAAGCTGAATACCGAAAATTCTCGCCTAAGATGTGAAAGCATCCTTGAAATTTGAATTTACCGGGAGCAAGAGTTTCTACAGCGAATTAATTAGTCAATCAGGTCGACTTGCGATCAACAACCTGAATTTTAAGCAACGAGCTTGAATAAACCGCTTATCGTTTTACCTTTTACTCATTTTTATAGATTTATATACATACGTTGCCAATGGATTTGCTTCATGTTATGTTTTGGTATTACAGGTTATTTATTTATAAGAAAAAATATATTAAGTCTGCTTGCAACCACAAGATCAACAAAACAGTCTAAATAAATTAATAAAACTGCAATATATGCAGATGTCGTATAAATATGTAATCGAATTAATTGATGCATGTTACCATATTTGCGACATTCATTATTATATTTGTCTCGCAACACTTTAAGCGGGGTAGCGGAGCCGAGTTTACATTGGGGTACCGGCTTCGTATAGCGCAGTCGCTATGCGGGCATGTGTTGCGCTATAACCGTAAAATTTTATCGTTTTCGATGCTGAAATGATACACGAAACAATCTAAATTATAGCGGCGTGTCGCTGGCAAACGGCCAGTAGTGTATTGGTAATGACAGGGCCATGCGATTTGTGTTCTCATCTCCGCTCGCGGAGGTAAGGGGAACTGCTACTGAACGGTTTGGATGTACATGATTTAAAAATTTTGAGGTTAGTTACAAATTAAACCGGAAAAGCACTCAAGCATTATTCACTTCTTGGGTGTTGTAAATGTCTATTAACGACCGTGACCACGACGAGGTGGTCCGTCTGCCTGTTTACCAGGCTTGATATACTTTCATAAAAAAATCGGTTTACCCATTTTTATTATTAACGAAATTGAGTTAGAGGAAAATTTACTGTCTTCAAGAACCGTTTAATAATGCGTTACCTACTACAATTTTCATGTCTCGTATTAACACACAGTTTAACGCGTTAGTAAGTACCTAATGTAGTGTTCTGATAAATATTGTAGGTTTGTTACTGTACACATAAGGCACTTCAAATTACTCTGAAATTTACTTCAGTAGTACTGTTTTAAATTAAGATCAAAAGAATTAGCGCAGTGCTCATTGCTAGTTTTACTGGTATTTAATTACATATATTTTAAGGTCAAACGTAATTTAGTTTTTCGTACTAAATATATTTACCATTTACCTATACTTAGATATTTTATTGCCACGTAAACCCAAATATTATGAAAACGCTTTACCAAATTGTTTTTCTTATTTAATTTTCGTCGTAGAGTATAATTCTCCGAGAGTTAGCTTTAAATAATTTAATTATAGTATATCATACTCACGAAACGTTTATTGCAACATTATCTATTTGACGAATATTTCACACAGATGTCCTATATCTCCATGAAACAATCCTTATAGCTCACAATGTAATGATAAAATATGTCTATACAATAAGTACTTTGGCATCACTCAGTATATTCACCTGCCGCTGTCACAATACATTAAGAAAAACTTTGCTGTTTACGTCAAGTGAAAACTTCATACAACTTTTGTACAAGAATGCTAATTACGATCGCTCCACACACACTCCGAATACATGACATAATATGTAAGTCGTAACATGGAAAAGTAAGTTTAATATTATGCGGCTAAATATTCGATGATAATTTTATCGTGCGAATATAATTATCATCATGCCGTGAATTTAAAGCGCAGCCAGAGAGCACCGAGTGTCTTAAACGTATCACCTATCCTGACAGATCTAACGTGCTTCTTGTACATTCATCTTCTATATTTAGTCCAAGAAGTTGAAATATATTTATTTTAAATTTTGTTAATTTGTTCCTGAATATATATGTCGGAGACGGTAATGAGTATGGACATTGAACGTATCGGACATAGCCATTAGTACGGACGTTAAACGATTCAAGACTATAGATGGCAGCACTACAGGAAGCAGCACCATAGCAATGTCAATACTTGGCTAACTTCATGCTACAACCGAGTCTAGCTGACGGGGAGACGCTGTATGAAGAGGAACTTTTTATACTGCCGTCGTGAAGAGCGGATTCTCCACTCTACGAAACGTTACTCGCTTCGTTTACCCACTGCGTTAGTGATCTCTATAGATAGGCTAATCTGTCAGGCGTTAATAAAACGTGATTATGGTGAATTCGCTGTTCCGATTACCCACATACTCGCTCTCACTGATTTAGCAAGGGGCAAATAACACCGTCGATCCGACGTTATTCCGACATATACGAGTACATAGTGGTCAAAAAGTTTCGGTATGTATTCAATATCAACGTTCGTTCGGGTGTATGCATCAGCTAGTCAGATAATGCGACAGGATAGCCACATCGTTCAAAGAGCCGAGAATGAAGCAAAAAGATAGTGGAAATGTGGCCACGCCCTAAGGTGTCAGTTGCATATGGAGGAGGTGGAGTTATTTTCTGATACGGGAAGCTTCTGGTATTCAGACAGCTCAGGTGGTTAAACAGAAACTTTTGAAGGAATTGTTTATTTATGCAATACCTTCTAGCTAGATTTGGTTACTTTGAATACCTAATCTTTTGATTATTATGGACAGAGGCAAACAAACAAACAGATAAACTAATTCTATCAGATTCCTCATATCCTGCATTGATAACATAACGAGGCGAGGCGGAGGAGTATAATATGCTTCTCTGCCGTTGGGCTTTGCATCCCTCCATGGAATAAGGGATGAGTAGTGGACAGAAATCCAAATTCCGAGCAACTACAAGAAATTATGAGTTAGGAAAGCAAATAGTACCCGGCTCCAGAACTTCTAATTGCAACCATTTAACCAACAAGGCAGTTTTCTGCATTGATAAAATAATATAATGTTTATATATGTTGTTTGGATGTAGAGTCGAGATGAGGCGAAAATATTAGAAAGAATAGTAAACAAAATAAGCAGATGTTTATAACGAATGATAAATTATCAGCCAGTTTGTTTTCATTATCGACGCAACTTCCTTATATTTTCATTACATTAAAAATGGAATGTGATTAAAAATATATAGGGGTGCCTTTAATTGTGCATAATAACTGTTTTCACCCGCAGTAACGGGCAATCCCCAGCGCAATTAACAGAAAAAACATACCGCTGGCTTGAAGCAAATCTGTACTGATGATTAACCCTCAAGTCGTCATTAAAAATAGATAAAACAAAATATTGCCGGGACGCTGTCCCTAAGGCACCGCACGTGCTGCCGGCGCCAGCAGCGTTGCAATTCTATTACCACACCACCAACCCGCACGTACTGAGGTTAAAAATACCACATTTCTTTTTACATTCGAGTTTTATGTACATTATTATTATGATATTATTATGATGTGATAAATATATTTGAAAACTTTTTCGTGTTTTAAATAGAAAAAATGCTAATATAATCAAGTAAAAAGCTGGAGTTAATAGGCATTTTCTCACGTCTCATATTTGCACATTAAAATAGTCTTAAAATATACATACAAAAAATGTCAATATCATACATACTCGTAGTATGATACTGAACAATTAGGATAATATTTATGTTGCTTTTAGCTGACAACAAATTGAACACAAATTCCGTTTAAATTTTCAGGAGTTGAAGTACTAGATTAAATAAAACACTATCAGGACAGGGTCCCTGAGGCGGCGCACGTGTAGACGCCGGCTCCGTTGCAATTCAATTACCACAACGAATTCTGCACATTTGGGAAATATATATTATGATGTTAGGTGTAACTGCGGGTGTTTTATTTATATCTACTCCGATTTATTAGTTCACTGAACTAGTTTACTACTGGCTTAGTGGTTAGTTAATGTACCATCTTTATAGGTTTCACTTTTACTCAGGACAAATATTTGTGCGATAAACACTAGTATGTGTTCTGTCTGTTCAAAAATTGTGTCTATATGAATATATATAATTGTGCATACTTACAATATTTTGTGGTTTCTGAACGGTGTTTTATATATCATATTGGTTAAGGTACGGAGTAATC